>PRKT01000332.1:0-41877 GCA_003671525.1 Saccostrea glomerata
CAAATTTAATTGTCTTTCATGCTCTATTGATTCTGAAATTAGCATGATTAGGTAGCTATAAAGGCTACTATAACAAACAACTCAAAAAGAAAAATGATAATTCAAATTCTTTAAATTAATTTATTTGATGTACTGTACATAGATCTTTAGCTGGCTAGTCTGAGAAAAACGGATGGACGAGCAGAGAATTTAGAAATTAATTAATTTTAGAGAGCTTCAGTTTCGTAGGCTCACTGCGGGTCAGCAGAAGTGACCTGTCATTGGGGATGCTTACTTCTCCTAGGCACCGGAACTTTCAAGGATCCGTTTTTCTTTTGAGACCGATCGCTGTTTATTCTGTATTTTGATACAGATACTGAGTACATCTATTTATTAATATTCTGAACTATTTCTCTCACAGGAAGAAAGACAAGTAAACAAGATAATAAAGTTTTTAGAAATGTACATTATTGACTTTTCAAACAATTAAATGTTCGAATAAGTAATAAATGACAATTATTTAAAAAAGAGTCGGCAAATATTTAAATAAAAATGTGATCATTTACAATCGTTTGTAATAATTAGACTGAGTACAGAATTTATCCCTGGAAACAAAGCTTTCATCATCCTTTAAATAATTTCAATTGAGAAAAAAAAGGAGAAGAAAACAAACGTTTCATTATGGAAGTAATCCATAACTGTACAACTTACTGATGTATTCAGTTTTTTTTATATAAAGGCTTTCTTCATGTACTAGTATTAATCAAGTTAATTAAAGGGATGCCTTAATATTTTAGCAAGGAAAAGGAAACTCAATCGAGAGATTCTCCGATGTTTTGCAGTCGGTAATAACCTTCAACCCCTTTAGCCAGTAATTAACCCGTCCTCCCAGTGCCAGTAGCATAATTCGGTCAAATATTTATTATTCACGAGGGGTGCCTTATAATAAATCACAGGCACCTGAATTTTTATCAGTAAGTCTCTAAATTAGCCAAATATCGAAACATTCTACCCCCTCTATATAAAGTATAAATACACAAGGCGTGCAACGCCATTTTGACCCCTTGTTCGATTCAGGCCTAAATTTAACACATAAATCGGATATGCCTACTGGTTTACGTGTAGCATTGGGTTCAAATATGATATTTCTCGCTATATATTTCTTCCTAAAGTTTAAATCCAACGCGTTGATAATTTTATCAGCTAAACTTCATGCTGACTTCGAATTTCGTCACAGGGCCCGATTGCCATCAGCTGACGTCACGGAAATTTAATCTCGACACCAAATGCTCCTATACATTTACTTTTTTAATACAACAATTATAAATTTATTTCATTGACAAACAAAATCAGAGAAAAATTAAAAACCGAAAGATTATGTTGTTTTGATATTCTTGATTTTAATTAGCATATGTTATATGTGTTAGAAACAAATCATAGGTAGAGGCTTTGTCGATAGGTAGCGCCTTATGGAAGTTTCCGGTGTCGATACATGCCATAAAGCGGTTAGGGAAGCTAACCGTTTAAAAATGGAAAATAGAGATCTAATATTTTTATGCTGCCGGATCGATAGATCCCGGGCGTATATTGTTTTTGTCCTGTCTGTTTGTCTGTTTGTCTGTTTATCTGTTTGTCTGTTTGTCTTTCTGTCTGTTGTCAACTTTATCCTTCGCGATAACTTTCGAACAATAAGAGATAGAGACTTCATATTTGGTATGCATACTCCA
Organism: Saccostrea glomerata; assembly: GCA_003671525.1. Lineage (NCBI taxonomy): Eukaryota > Metazoa > Mollusca > Bivalvia > Ostreida > Ostreidae > Saccostrea > Saccostrea glomerata. The sequence goes on from PRKT01000332.1 coordinate 1,707, forward strand.
CTAATAAAGTTCTTTCAAATGACATCAAGGTCAATGACCTTGTGACCTTGACTATGACCTATATGCTAAAAAAAAGCTTTTTCCACTGTTTGTCATAACTTTTGAACCATAGGAGATAGGGACTTCATATTTGGTATGCATACTCCACTGATAAAGTCCTTTCAAATGACACCATGGTCAATGACCTTGTGTCCTTGACTGTGACCTATATGCTAAAAATAGCTTTTTTTACTGTTTGTCATAACTTTTGAACCATAGGAGATAGGGATTTCATATTTGGTACGCATACTCCACCGATAAAGTCCTTTCAAACGACGGCAAGGTCAATGATCTTGTGACCTTGACTGTGACCTATATGCTAAAAATAGCTCTTTGCACTTTTTGCCATAACTTTTGAACCATAGGAGATAGGGACTTCATATTTAGTATGCATACTCCACTGATTAAGTTCTTTCAAATGACACCATGGTCAATGACCTTGTGACTTGACTGTGATCAATATGCTAAAAATAGTTTTTTTGAACTTTGTTGCCGCCGGGGACATAGTGTTTCACAAACACATCTTGTTTTTAATTCATGTCATTGTTATTCATCCAGTCTAATTTATCCATTTTTACGATATTAGCTCCTTTTCTTATACATACATAATGTTGATCAAGGACAGATAAGTGAAAATTCTCTGTATCGGAAACCGTAATGACAATTAAACATGAGATTAATTATTGTATTACAGTCTAAAATTATTTTTATGCCCCGCCATGAATATGGCCGGGGCATTTAGTGTTTGTCATGTCTGTCTTCTGTCCTTCCGTCTTTTCGTCCTTCTGTCCTTCCGTCCTTCTGTCCTTCCGTCACACTTTGCCTTTACCATCCAAGATATTTTCATCAAACTTCATATACTGATAGATATTGATGAGAGCTATGCAACTGCAACAACATTTTTTGACCTTGACCTTTCCTTTGACCTTGACCTCACTTTTGTTAAATTAGTGTTTAGCTCAGTTTTAAACATACCATTCAAGACGGATTTATCAAACTTCACATGTTGATACAAACTGGCATGGATAATGCATCCCGGGATGAACACTACCAGACTTGCTTCGGATGCTGGATCTGACCTATATTTTTATTCCCAAGTAACTATAAGACCTGCCGGAACCAAACTTGCATGGATGATGCATCTAGGGATGGACACTACCAGACTTGCTTCGGATGCTGGATCTGACCTATATTTTCCAAACAAGCAATTCAGCTTCATCACTATTCAAGATATTCTGATCAAATTTTATACACTTTCAAATTTTCATGTTGCTTTACTTATACATCCTCGGCGGGGCATTCATGTCCTATGGACATATTTCTAGTTAACATTTTAATTACTTACTCTTGTTTCTTATAGACTACCTGAAGTTTTGGATTACCTCAATCAAGACATTTGGAGGCAAAAAGGCACCACTGTTTCTTGTTGTCACACACACGGAAACAAAATCTACAGATGTAAGTATTCTGTCTTAAACAAATGTAAATTATAAAAAGAATGAAGATATCTCCAACCTATCATGAGAATGTACAAGCACTGCCACATTTCAGAAATACACAAACAAAAAGATTTCTGGCCTATTAGGTCATACGATTGGTTACAGTCTTTACAAAATGAATTGGTGTCTATTTTTCTTGATGACTATTGGCAAAATGTGGATCATAATGCTTGTCTTTGAAATTGGTGGCTTACCTGAGCTGCAAACTCAAGTGAGCTTTATGGATCATCCGTTGTCCTCTGGCTATTCATCCGTCTCTGTATCCGTTGTTCCTCTTTAAATATTTCTTATTTTTATGCCCCCCCCTTCGAAGAAGGGAGAGCATATTGCTTTGCTGCTGTCGGTCTGTCGGTCCATTTAGTTTCCGTTCATTTTCTTCATAACCGTTGCACATACATACATGAAATTTGGTATACAGGTATATCAGTCATTATCAAATGAATATCTAGGTCAAGTTCTGTTTGGGTACGATCGCACCATGATTGACAGAGTTATGCCCCTTGGACTTAGAAAAATTCCAATTATTTGCAGTTTCCGTTCATCTTCTTTGGAGAGGTTGCATATATTGAAATGGAATTTAGTATACAAATTAGTCATAGGAATATCTAGGTCAAGTTATGTTTTGGGTATGATCACACCATTTTTGACAGAGTTATGCCCTTTTGGACTTAGAATAATTCCAATTTGTGGGGGAGGGGGGCATAAGTGTTTTACAAACATCTCTTGTTTACTTCTTAAGTACCACTGCATGGAGCAAAATTAACCAAGTTGGTACAAATTATATTTCGCTTAAGGAAATTTTAAAATTTCAAAGACATCCCCAGTTTTAATTCTATATGCTTAAGGCCAGGTAAAATTAATCTTTAGATTCTCATCCTAATTTGCAAAAAAATTGGGGCGGGTGGGCGGATCTTATTTTTTATTTTTTATAATTGTTAATTTATATATAGGCCTAAGTATCAACAAAACAATGGACGCCCCGTACACGTTTTTCATTACCTTAATGCAAATATGAATAGATTTAATTCTTTTCATATTCTTTTAAATATTTAAAGAAAATTTTTGCTTTAAAAGTTAAATTTTATTGTTAATTAACAAATTAGCAAGTACACATTATACGGCACACCCTGAACAAAATGAGGTGGGACATGTGGGAATACCAATAAAATGTGTATGCGTGACTTCTTATTTTGCAAAATCTATATAAATGTTCTAATAATTATTCTACTGAAAAATCTGGACCTTCTCTTAAGTGTGTCTAAGATGTTGTAGATTTTTTTTTATTTCAAAGCTAAGTCACACAGCTGGTGACCGTTATATATAACTTGACCAGGTGTCATTTTCCTCGTCTATTTTTACTTAGTTACAATCTCTCTAAATACTTGCTCCTGCCAGTGATGGTATCTATATGTGTTTTTTGCTATTTTTTCTTCTCTGCCTTCTCTATACTGACAAATTATCTTTTCCTTACACATTTAAACTGCTTTTATTGCCGATTTTTCTCCATTCTTCACATGCCGTTTTTGCTATAAATTACGACACGCGACTTTTAATACAGACGGGAGATAACTCTTAAACTTTGACCCAAATTCTTACTGAATAAAAATACATGAAAATACCCAAAAATCAAAATAAAAAACATCGGGGCGGGACATTTTGAGAGGGGCTGGCGGGAATGAGAATCTAAAGATTAATTTTATATGGCCTAATTTGACCATTTTTTCTTGAACTAGTATTGAAATTTAACTTTACTCTGTTCTTAATATTTTTATAAGAAATTGTGGTTTTGTATTACCATAAACAGAAAATAGTTTGGGGGGTATATAGGAATCACCCTGTCCAGCTGTCCGACTGTCTGTCTAGCTGTCCGTCCATCCGTCCGTCTAGCTGTCTTTCTTTCCGTCTGCCTGTGCAATTTTGTCTGGTCCATATCTTTCTTACAGAGAGACATTAGAATCTACTACTCCACACAAAGATTGCCCATGATCTAAGGGTGTGTCATGACCTTGACCCATGGTCATATGAGGAACTTCAAGGTCACTGGATGAAAAATGTCTTGATTCGTGTCCTCTCCATATCTTTCTTTGGATAAACTTGGCAGCTTCTCATTTCACAAAAAGATTGCCCATGACACAGCGATGTGTCATGACCTTGACCCAAGGTCATTTGGGGAAGTTAAAGGTCACTGGTAGAAAAATTTCATAATTCGTGTCCGGTCTATATCTATGTTACGGATAAACTTGGTAGGTTATTTTTTTTCACACAAAGGTTACCCATGACCTGCATGAGTGTCATGACCTTGACCCAAGGTCATTTGGGGAACTTCAAGGTCACTGAAGAAAAATTTGATATTTTGTCTCCGGTCCATATCTTTCTTATGGATAAACTTGGCAGATTCTCTTTTCACACAAAGATTGCACATGACCCGAGGGTGTGTCATGACCTTGACCCAAGGTCATTTGGGGAACTTCAAGGTCACTGGAAGAAAAATTTCATAAATCGTGTCCGGTCCATATCTTTCTTATGGATAAACGTGGTAGGTTTTCATTTCACACAAAGATTACCCATGACCCTGTGCGTCTGTCCGTTTCATACATAATAAATTTTCGTCGCATTTTTCTCAGCAACTACTCATAGTAGATTTGAAATTTTTACACTATCTTCTCTTAGGCATGCCATATTGTGGGATACATTTTTGATAAAATCCGATGTCAACTTCCTGTTTGTCTGTGCGTCTGTCCGTTTCATACATAACAAATTCTCTTCAGTTTTCTCATTAGCTATTCATCGCAGATGCTTGAAATTTTATTACACTCTTTGTTGAGGCATGCCATATGGTGGGATTAAGTTTGATATGAATCTGATGTCAACTTCATATTTTTTCTGTGCATCTGCCTATAATTGAACTTGTGTATATCAACATGATGGTGCTTATTTACATCAGAGCGGGGGTATTGCTAGTGAGCATTGGCTCACAGATTTCTTGATGATTTTGAAGATTGATGTTCATAGATGTTAATTTAAATTGAAAATTCTAAAAAAAAAAAAATATTACAAGCTACTCCTACAGTTGTAGTCTTATTGAAATCTTGCCACAAAAGAGACTTAATCAAGGATCATTATCCTATTTATTGCTTTTGTGGGTTAGGGTAAAGTTTTAAGTCCCGACTGCTACTTTTCTCCTCCTTTATTATAAGTATAAACCAGTAGAGCTACAGTCTCGACAGAAACTTCTGTTTTTTTTTAATCTTGGCTCCTTTTGGGAAGGATGGGGTCACAAAAGGGGGTCAAAGTATTGCATAGGAATGAAATAAGCGTTATGGCCCAAGGTCCTCTTGTATAAAGTTCTTGTCATTGCAAATATGGCATATGGAAAAACTTTTCATAGATGACTACAATGATTCAAACAACTAGGCTTGCTCGGGATGCTGAATCTTACCTATATTTTCCAAATGGATGACCAGGCTAAAGTTTTTGGAACAGGTCCATTCCCAAGTAACTACAAGCCCTAGCAGGGCCAAATTTGCATGGTTGATACATATAGGGATAAACATTAGTCTACTAGATTTGCTTCAGATGCTGGACTTGACCTACATTTTTTTAGCTCACCTCAACGAGTATGGGGGAGCTTAAGTGATACCCGAGGCATCGGCGTCATTTTCGGCGTCAAACCTTAAGGTTTTGGGGTTTTTTTGTAAGTAGTTCTATGCCCTATATCATCATACATGCATTAAACATGCTTCTTGTGTGTTACATTGATCAGACGATGTTTCAAATGCTGCATTTTACCGAAGAAATAACCAGGTTAATGTTTTTGGAGCAGATTAACATTTTTGGTGCAGTTTTTGGTGTAAGTCTTATTTCCAAGAAATTATTAAGTCCTGTGAAGACCAAACTTGCATGGATGATGCGTAAGGATGCACACTACCAAACTTGCTTCGGATGCATGATCTGACCTACATTTTCTGGATGAGTGAACAGGTTGATGATTTTTCTGCAGCTTTCATTTCCAAGATACTATGAGCCCTATGATGACCAAACTTGCATTGATGATGCATTTAAGGATGAACACTGATAGACTTACTTTTGATGATGGATCCTACATATATTTTCCAGATAATGGACCAGGTAAAGTTATGGGTGCAAGTTTAATACCAAGAAACAATAAATACTATATTAACTTGATTTGCATGAATGATGCATCAAAGGGATGAACACTTTCAAACTTCAGATGCTGGATTTGAATTATATTTTATTGATGGGCGATTTGGTTGGAGTTTTTGGATAAGACTATTTCCAAGTAATTGCAAGCCCTATTAGATCAAAATTGCATAAATTTTGCATTTTGGGATGTAAACTTTTAGAATGCTAGTTATTTGTGGGACTTTGCCTTACTTAAAGACAATATTCGTTGAGGTGAGCTCTCTAATTAAGGTCTTTCGTTTCCAACGGAAGACCTTCTACTGATTCAGATGGTAAAGATTATTATTCTTTTTTTTCTTCTACTTCCTAGACCACAACTTTGAGGCCTCATATCTCACTCATTTCTCAATGGAGTTCGCTCAAATTTTCAGAGGTTATAGACTTTTATAAACTCTATCAGAATGCTGAATAAAATTTCAAAAAGTCACTTCCGGTTTTGAGTTATTTCCCTTTAAACGAAAATTTATAGGCTTTCGTTTCCAGACAAAGGCTCAGAGACGGCTAAAGCTGGAGCAGAAATTCTACTGATTTTTAGTTAATTGAAGGATTGAAGTTGTGCACATCTGTTTTTGTTTTTCAATTTCTCTATTCAAAATGGCGTTATGTAGGGGTCCAGGGCTCTCTATTCTCTATAATTGGGGCCGATATTCGGCCCCATTCCCAACGTGAAAAGGGTATCTTTTTTCCCAAATTTAAGGGTAAAAATTCCCAATTTATGATTGCTTCAAACTCATTACTGAAACAAAAAAGCATATCCTTGACAGTCGTAAAAGCACTGTTAAGATATAAAGGAAAGACGTTCGTGTTATGAACTGGTAGTTTGTTTATACGCTGGAACCAGTTTAGAATAAAAACGAAAGTCGTCTGTAGTAAAGTAGGTACGACTTGTTCATTCATAACATGTCACAGAATGTGAAGATCTATGATGTCAGGGCTCGAAATTAATGGAAAATACTCTTTGAATGAGAATTAAAATAAAAAATTGCGAGTTAAAAGCGCTTTTGTCAGAAAAAAAGGTCTTGTAAAAAATTCAGATTAACAAGACTGAATGAGAAGCACTAGGCCTACAGGTATTTTATTCACTATTTTGCTATTAGATTCCTTAACAATTAAAAATAAATAGGTACCATGCTCCTACAGTTTATAAATCCACATAATCTTATCCATTTTGCAGCGCTACCTGTCTTATAATTTACTTCCAAAAACGATAGTTTTTTATCCGAATTTCCTCCACTCCTTTCTTTATGGTAAATACAATCAGATACAATGTAACGTTAGATATTCCATTAAATTATGTTCGATCTCTAAAACAACTCGAGTAAGAAAGTTATGTAATTTTCCAAAAATATATCCCCAGTGTATTTAATGATTTAATTTTAAATTTATAGATGATTTTTTTAATTAAACAACTGATTTACTCTGTATCTGTTCAGATTTCATCTGTAATAAAACAGCCTAAATGCTTCCAAGAGGTTAATTATTATTATTTTTTTAATAGATTATTTAAATCTTGTATGAATCACTATAAGGAGAAAAAATGCTAGGAAAAGTTCAAAATTACAATTTGATAGTAAAAATAAATCAGCTGATATTTACTACAGTGGTCAAAAAGTTATGTTTGATCCCTGCAGTACTGTTGTCAGTGTAGAAAAAATATTTCTACTAAGAGCAAGACAATGATGTAAGTTTAAATTATGACTGGTAAAAATTTCCCAATTTCTATAAAAACGTCACTTTTTTTCCCAATTTCATTGGCCCCGGCCCTAGTACCAAAAATTGGTGTGAGAGCCCTGGGGTCAAAAATTAAAACGCTTAAAAGATCCAAAAATTACTCATATTTTGCTTTTTATCTTCTAAACTAAACTAGACACTACCAGACTTGCTTCGGATGCTGGACTTGACCTACATTTTTATGGCGTTGAGCGAAGCTCGATCGTAATCTAGTGATCAGTCAGATTTACGCGACCGAATGTGTCAGTGGATGCATTCGAAGTAGAAAATAGCAACAGCTGTAAACCAATTTCTTTCAAAATGCTCACAATGAATAATAGCTTGAATATTAAATAAAATCAATTGTATCCTCAATTAATTCTACTACAAAACAACGATATTATGTTTAATTTTTAGGCAAGAAAAACGTTATGGTTGTTGCGGATGAATTTCTACAAAGAGGGTGCATCGATTGACATCAATAACATTTTGTTACTGATTACCATTATTATTATACAGTAATACAAACAACCTAAAATACGGTGAAATAATTATAAAACTAGAGGTGCTGTGAGCAATGAGCTCACTAAATGATACCCTTGGCTCCATATAGTTATAATGGGAGTGTCCATGTTTTGTTGTAGGAAACCCAAAATACATGTCAGATCAAAAAGTAAAATAAGAGGTGCACAATAGCAATATGTTATAAAGATTCTGTGAAAGTTTCATCAAATTTCATTAAGTGGTATGAGAGGAGTTGCGGATAAGAGATGGGTACCCCAGAGCGTAACAGGCGGGCGGACGGACATAACGATTACTATATACCCACACCCCCTCCCGCTTTTCAAGCGGGGGATATAATAAACATGAATACCACAAGACTATAAAGATCGAATTTCTTAATCTTAGCTTTACTTTTACAATCTTCAATCCGATTTTATCTGAACAACCAATGATATTGACCAGTATTACTGTATTTATCCATTTCCCCCATTTGTTTATCGCACCCTATCTTAAGTCGATCGTAATTGTAGGAGTAGAGCCATGGTTGTAGTTTAGATGCAATCACTATACTGCAAAACAACGCTCTGACAATGGCAATTGGAAAGAATAATATATAAATTTATGAAACCCTTCATAGGTCTTCGATTGACTAGAAAGAAATCGGATTGATATTGAGCATGAACATTTCTGACGATGTCTGGTCCATTGGAACCCTCTTTCATTCGGACCTGAGGACATAAAGCCCTATACTGTATTTGTGTAAAGACTATTTTTATGCGCCCGGATCGATAGATCCGGGGCGTATATTGTTTTTGTCTTGTCTGTCTGTTTATCTGTTTGTCTGTCTGTCTGTTGTCAACTTTAACCTTCACCAAAACTTTTGAACCATAAGAGATAGAGACTTTATATTTGGTATGCATACTTCACTAATAAAGTTCTTTCAAATGACATCAAGGTCAATGACCTTGTGACGTTGACTGTGACTATATGCTAAAAATAGCTTTTTCAACTGTTTGTCATAACTTTTGAACCATAAGAGATAGGAACTTCATATTTGGTATGCATACTCCACTAATTAAGTCCTTTCAAATGACACCAAGGTCAATGACCTTGTAATCTTGACTGTGACCTATATGCTAAAAATAGCTTTTTTCCACTTTTTGCCATAACTTTTGAACCATAGGAGATGGGGACTTCATATTTAGTATGCATACTCCACTAATTAAGTTCTTTCAAACAAAACCAAGGTCAATGACCTTGTGACCCTGACTGTGACCTATATACTAAAAATAGCTTTTTCGAACTTTGTTGACGCCGGGCGCATAGTGTTTCACAAACACATCTTGTTTATTTTATTATTATGTTACCGGAGTCACGCACTTGACCTATATTCAGATCTTTTAAAATTGTTTTTCTTGTTCAACGCCCTTGAAGCCTTTCAAGCTTTTGATTATTCCCTTGTAACTATAAGCCCTACCTGAACCAAACTGATCAAATTTTATACACATAAAAATTTTCATGTTGCTTTACAAATATATCCTTCATTCATGGGCATTCATGTCCTATGGACATATTTCTAGTTAAACATGTGTTTAAAGGTCATATGAAACAGTTCATTAGGATCACTAGGATTTTACTTTTTAGACATAAAGACTGTTATGAAAGAATATCAAATTATATTTGCATTTGCTTAACAGAAAAATGAAGGCCTAAACTTGTCCACTTGATAAATTTGTTACCGGCTTATCGTTCTTGAATTTGTTTTTTTATGACCTCATAAAGACCCATTGATGTTAATATGTAACGCATTAGATTAGTGTAATTTTACCGTATTTTATTGATTTGATTTGGGTCTTTTTAGGTCACTCAGTAAACTCAGGTGAACTATTGCTATCTGTTTTCGTCCGTCGCCGTGCGTTGTGCGTCGTGCGTTAACATTTGAACATTTTCCGCTTCTTCTCTGCAACCACTGAACCAATTTCAACCAAATTTGGCATAAAGCATCTATGGGTGAAGGGGAACAAAAATTGTGAATTTTATGATCCCTGCCCCCCCCCCCGCTCCCCCGGGGGCCTGTGGGGTGGGGCCTAAACCACTAAAATTAATGCAATCTTTAAAAATCTTCTTCTTTACTCCTGGACATTAAGCAGTCAAACTGTTTGCGTGATTGTAATCAGCAATGAGTCCTCTACCAAAATTGGGAAATTCATGGCCCTGGGGTTAGGGGTTCTAGTGCTAGGGCGGGGCTAAATAAGTAGGTAGTGAAAATGCATTATTTCTTTGAAAATCTTCTTCTCTGCTCCTGGGTATTAAATAAACCAACTAAGTACATAGTTAAGATGAGCAAGAGTGTCTCTACCAAAATTGTGAATTTTATGGCCCCAGGGTCAGGGGTTGTGGTGTTAGGGTGGGGCTCTATTGATTATATAGTGAAAATACATGAATTCTTTGAAAATCTTCTTCTCTGCTCGTGGGTATTAAATAAACTAACTAAATACATAGTTATGATGAGCAAGAGTGCCTATACCAAAATTGTGAATTTTATAGCCCCAGGGTCAGGGGCTCTATTGATTATATAGTGAAAATACATGAATTCTTTGAAAATAACATGAATTCTTTGAAAATCTTCTTCTCTGCTCGTGGGTATTAAATAAACTAACTAAATACATAGTTATGATGAGCAAGAGTGCCTATACCAAAATTGTGAATTTTATAGCCCCAGGGTCAGGGGCTCTATTGATTATATAGTGAAAATACATGAATTCTTTGAAAATCTTCTTCTCTGCTCCTGGGTATTAAATAAACTAACTAAGTACATAGTTATGATGAGCGAGAGTGCCTCTATCAAAATTATGAATTTTATGGCCCCAGGGTCAGGGGTTCTGGTGTTAGGGCGGGGCTCTATAGATTGATTGATTGATTGTATATTGTTTAACGTCCCTCTCGAGAATTTTTCACTCATATGGAGACGCCACCACTTGCCGGTGGAGGGCTACAAATTTTGTCCTATGCTCGGCACTCAGGGCCTTTGAGCAGTGAGGGATCTTTTTTGTGCCAACACCTACTGTGACACGAGCCTCGGTTTATACGGTCTCATCTGAAGGACCGGTCTCCACGGCTCTATAGATTATATAGTGAAAATACATGAATTTTTTGAAAATCATCTTTTCTGCTCCTGGGTATTAAATAAACTAACTTAGTGCATAGTTATGATGAGCAAGAGTGCCTCTACCAAAATTATGAATTTTATAGCCCCAGGGACAGGGGTTCTGGTGTTAGGGCGGGGCTCTATAGATTATATAGTGAAAATACCTGAATTCTTTGAAAATCTTCTCCTCTGCTCCTAGGAAATAAATAAACTAACTAAGTATATAGTTATGATGAGCAAGAATGCCTCTTACATAATTGTGAATTTTATAGCCCCAGAGTCAGGGGTTCTGGTATTAGGGCGGGGCTCCATTGATTATATAGTGAAAATACATTAAATCTTTGAAAATTTTCTTCTCTGCTCCAGGGTATTAAGCAGATGAATATACCAATATAGTTATGATGGACAAGGGCCCATATCTTCCACATTTGTGAATTTCAAGGCCCCAGCGTCAGAGGTACCATGGGGGGGGTGTACTTATATACTGAAAATGAATGAATGGTTTGAAATCTTCTCCTTGGTATTAATCAAATATCAAGGCCTAAGGGTCAGGGGTTCATATATGGTAGGGGCACTACTGATTATTGCTGAATATTACTGATTAGTTGAAATGCATTTTGTGTTCCTTCATCCTGCGTATGGGTTTTTAGTAAACAAACTAAGCAACTGCTAAGTGTATTGTTATGATGATCAATGGTGCCTCTTTCAAAATTGTGAATGCCATAGCATCTGGCTTAAAACATGAATCAAATTCAATCACTGGAAAGTTGTTGCGTAATGCTCAGGTGACCTATAAAGCCCATGGGCCTCTTGTTTGTAGATATAAATGTGATTTTGTTGTAAGATGAGCTATCTGATTCTAAAGTACAGTTTACTCTATTTGAACCAATCGTTGATTAGACACAGTAACTGAAACGAGAGCTTTTCATAGTCAATGTGTAAACCAGATGCCACGACCTCAAAATATGTTTCATAGAAGGATGATCCTGCATGGTGATTTTTCTCTTCCAATTATGATGACATTTTTTAAAATTAATACGTTATGAACAAAATCTTTTTATTTGATGCGTATAATGTTTTTTTTTTCATTCCCAGTGTAATTTTATATGATTGATTGATTGATTGTATACTGTTTAACGTCCCTCTCCAGAATATTTCACTGATATGGAGACGTCACCATTGCCGGTGAAGGGCTGCAAATTTAGGCACTTACGGCCTTTGAGCAGGGAGGGATCTTCATTGTGCCACACATGCTGTGACACGGGGCTTCGGTTTATACGGTCTCATCCGAAGGACCACCCCATTTAGTCGCCTTTTACGACAAGCAAGGGGGTACTGAGGACCTATTCTAACCCGGATCCCCACAGGATTGTAATTTTATAACAATTTTATAACAATGACCCAAAAAGCCGTGTAATTCATTCAACATTGACTTGAACCTTCTTTCAATAAAAATTACAATGGGCATGCGAAATCTGTAAAATAAAGCTGTGTCATATATAAAGAGGAAAAAACATTCAGCAAAACTCAGGGGCACCCGTTTTTTGCCCTAAAAAAACATGGGGATGTTGAAGTTCATGATTAATGTGGATCAATGAACAGTCGGCATTTTTAGCTCTACTGGTCAGAGACCAGAAGAGCTTATGCAATAGTAATGCGTCCGTCGTCCGTCCGTCCGTCTGTCTGTCTGTCTGTAAACAATTTTTCAAAACGCTACTCCTCCTACAAAGAACTTTATTCGGTAATAACCAATATTTGCCCCCAAAATCAAACTTTGATGGAGATATATTTAAGTTCTTAAACAGAGGAGTATATGCTGACTTCAAAGCACTGAATATTTTCATAAGTAATGACGCCATGAGTACGTTATGACGTCACAAACATGACGTTAATTTCAGTTTTTTTATGAATTTTATAGAGAAATGTACATATTTCGTCGATATTTTGAGTAAAAGTCACCGAGCGCATGTGTGTTCAGGATCAATATTTAAGGAATGACTCTAATTCTTGGCCAAATTATCGAGTATAATATGGTTTGGGTCAGTTTACGCTTAATAATCCGCGAAGCGGATTATAAAAAAGCGTAAACTGACCCAAACCATATTATACTCGATAATTTGGCCAAGAATTAGAGTCATTCCTTATAATTTAATTTCAAAATAATTAAACAACTGGGGATGTAAAATTGTGTTGTTTTTATGAGTTCAAATTTACCGCGCAATAATACAACCGTAGTAACGGAAGTGATGTGAAGCGAGGGGAGGTAAAAACTGATACATAGATCTAGCAGCCATGATGCTTGTTTACATGAGATAAGATCGAGCAACTGTTTGAAATTAAAGGTACATTCATTAAATCTGGAATTTTCCATGAATCCCAAGGACTGGAAATGAGGGGATTGATGGATACAGATGATTATGCTGGTTGTCAAGGGGGTGTGTCCCCATACCAAACCAGATTATACAAAATGTTATGCGTTCCTTTTTGGAAATCAACCAATGAGAGGCAAGGATACAAGCAAAACTAAATTATTTTGATATAAAGTGAAGAATGATAATATCAATAAAATATGCCAATATTGTTCCTGAACAATCTTGCGATCTATAAATTTTAAAGCTAAATTTGTTGAAATTTTGTCCATTTTGTCCTCTTTCTGAAAAAGGGTATAAAATCGGACTAGTTTGTGACATCATAAAAACAAAAATTGTGAATACACTGCTTTGACACTATAATATTTTCTGTTAATTTATATTTCTCATACAATTTATTGAATTCAGCACATTTCAGGCAGTTTTCAAAATTTGACTTTTGTGGGGGCAAATATATGCAATATAACGCATAAAGTTCTTTAGTCTGATTTCAATATAACTTGGCACACAAGTAGACTACACTAAGATACATAGAAGGGTGCATCGGTTTTTAATTTCGATGAACGGTGTTGCCATGGTTACTAAAAAATAGAATTTTCTGTGAAATTTCTTAAAAACGCTACTCCTTCTACAGTTTTGGTCTGATTTCAATATAACTTGGCACACAAGTAGACTACACTAAGATACATAGAATAATGCACTGGTTTTTGATGTCGATGAACGATGTTGCCATGGTTACTAAAAATAGAATTTTCTGTGAAATTCCTTAAAAACGCAACTCCTTCTACAGTTTTGGTCTGATTTAATTTAACTTGGCACACAAGTAGAATACACTAAGATACAAGGAATAGTGCATCGGTTTTGATTTTGATGAACGGTTTTGCCATGGTTACTAAAAATAGATTTTTCTGTGAAATTCCTTTTAAATGCTACTCCTTCTACAGTTTTGGTCTGATTTCAATATAACTTGGCACACAAGTAGACTACACTACGATACATAGAATAGAGCATCAGGTTTTGATTTCAATGAACGGTGTTGCCATGGTTACTAGAATTAGAATTTTCTGTGAAATTCCTTTAAACGCTACTCCTTCTACAGTTTTAGTTTGATTTCAAAATAAGTTGGCACACAAGTAGACTGCACAAAGATACATAAAATAGTTCAATGGTATTTGATAAGTACAAACCAGTAGAGCTACAGTCTCGACAGAGACTTCTGGTTGAAAGCACGGTTCTGCAATCTGAAACACAAGGACTAATATGAAAAACATGTTATAAGTTACACGGTCAGTTAGTGATCTAATAGTCGGAGTCATACAGATGTGAAATGGAAATCCGTTTTGGGCGAGGCGAGACTCTAGTCCCAATACAGAATTGCATTTCACACCCTGTATGAATCCGTATAAGGTCACTAACTGACTGTGTTACAAATATATCCCGCTGAAGACCTCTTTTAAATATTAAAAAATCTATGTGCATGTTATGAAAATATCAAGTTTTAATCCAATTACAATCTACATAAAATAAAGTAACAAGAAATTTAACTTTACAGTAAATTTTACTACCTATGCAAACCGTTTTATAGCCTCCATTTTTATTTACAATAACAAGGCTTCAAGTAGAATCTTGTGTTCAATTTTCATATTACTCCTTGAAAGCGACGTCATACTTCAGGGCATCATTTGATTAGCTTTTATTCAATCAGTAATCTACAAATTTGTCTGAAGAGGGATAAATAGGATTTATGACTACATCATCATAATTTTGCTTTCACAAGAAACACGATTTTAAAAATGACTAAAAACTAACCGGAATTACGAGTATGCGCATGAACATGCATTGTAATGCTACAGAACTGATACATGTATAACAGTTTGGATGAGCAAAACTAAGGATCATAAAGTTCGTGCATAAATTGATCAGTTAAAAAATCAATGCCACAGTTTGTGAGACTGAACATAAACACTTTTAAAAAATTAAAATTTTACAGTTAAACATTTTTTTAAGCAGACTATATATAATCTTTGTTAAAATTAACTGACACACATTTAGAAAATTTGATCTGTAAATATATACGTACAAACAGGAAAGTAGGATCACACGGAAAGAATTAATCTCTTACATTTTAAATTTATTACGATAATAAAGGAAGTACTGTGTTATGTGAATATGGACCGAAGTTGGTAAAAAAAAAAGGAAGAGAAAGAAACAAAGAGAAAGAGAGTCATTGAGGCAGGGAAAGCCAATGAGAGAAAAATGAAAGCAATTGAGAGAGGGGAAAGTGATCAAGCAATAGGGTCATTCCATTATTTCCCTTAAATAAATGAAATAGTTCATTTGCAAGTTAGTTTCACTGTCACACATCGCAATCAATCGAATCAAGCTTATAATTTGTAATTTGTACTTATGCGCGTGCTACACGCTATATACTAGTATCGATAGCATAATCTGATCATTTCTTAAATATTTTGATTGGGAAAGAAATCATAAATATTCTTGTATTAGAAAATAATTCAACTGACAGCATTTATATTTACATAATATATTACCCGAGTACAGAACCTCTCTCTCTCTCTCTGATCCCTGATCCCACCTCTGATGTTTCGGTGTTCCGTGTTTGCTCTGCTCTTATTTTGTATATTGTTTAATAGACTTTGAGATTGAATACTGTTCGTTATCTCCATTCCTTCTCTCTCTCTCCCTCTCTCTGGACAATGTTTTTTTCTCACTCTCTCTTTAGATTGAAGTGTCGATGGTTGACAATAAATTACACAGATAAAACAGGCTAAAATCTTGAAAACATGCAACAAAATGTTAAAAGACAAATACTATTATGTTTGAACATCATTTCTTTATGCGAGATTTTAGTCAAGATAATGACATTTCTTCAGATTTAAGCTGCAAAAGACATGATTTTTGTATGAATTAAAGTACTGAATGTGCTGACTGAGTCTTCCTGACGTCATAAAGAAAGGATAAAAAAAAGCCGTGCTAAGTGAAATTCATTTTTAGCTCTACTGGTCAGAGACCAGAAAAGTTTATGCGATAGTAATGCGTCCGGTGTCCGTCCGTCTGTCTGTCTGTCTAGCTGACTGTCTGTCCGCTGTCTGTAAACAATTTTTCAAAACGCTATTCCTCCTACAATTTTAGTTTGATTTCAATTTTGCTTGGCACATAAGTAGACTACACTAAGATACACAGAATAGTGCATCGGTTTTTAATTTCAATGAACGGTGTTGCCATGGTTACTAAAAATAGAATTTTCTGTGAAATTCCTTAAAAACGCTACTCCTTCTACAGTTTTGGTCTGATTTCAATATAACTTGACACACAAGTAGACTACACTAAGATACATAGAATAGTGCATCCGTTTTTGATTTTGGTGAACGGTGTTGGCATGGTTACTAAAAATAAATTTTTTTGTGAAATTCCTTTAAAACGCTACTCCTTCTACAGTTTTGGTCTGGTTTCAATGTAACTTGGCAAACAAGTAGACTACACTAAGATACATAGAATAGTGCATCGGTTTTTGATTTCGATGAACGGTGTTGCCATGGTAACTAAAAATATATTTTTTTGTTTTAAATTCCTTTAAAATGCTTCTCCTTCTACAGTTTTGGTCTGATTAATATAACTTTATTACTTGGCACATAAGTAGACTACACTAAGATACATAGAATAGTGCATCGGTTTTTGATTTCGATGAACGGTGTTACCATGGTGACTAAAAATAGAATTTTCTGTGAAATTTTATTAAAACGCTACTCTTCTATAGTTTTAGTTTGATTTCAAAATAACTTGGCACTCAAGTAGACTACACAAAGATACATAATAGTGCGATGGTTTTTGATAAGTACAAACCAATAGAGCTACAGTCTCGACAGAGATTTCTGGTTTCAGTCGAGTAATTTTGATCGACTCTGCTGCTTCTAACTTGTGTAAAAAAAAATCCAAAATGTAATTTCAGGCTCATTCATATTGCTCAAATGAACTCATTTCCGTGTTCAACCCAAAATGCTCAGGACATTGTTTTGTATAGACTTCAAAAAGCAAGATGTTGAAAAAAAACCCATAAAACTGTAAATATACTGACACGCAAAAGAAACACAACACCCTACTTTAGGAGGAAATAATTATGTAAAGTAAAGAATTTTGTATCTTAATATTATAGATATCTTCAATTTGGTTAATATTGGTAATTTAAAGGTTGAACGATTTTCGTACCATAACCGGAAGTTAAGTTGGAGTCTGCTTAACAGAAATCAAAAATTGCATGTTTAACAAAACATTTGGCAATATCATGGAGTTTTAAGGCTTTATACCGTTCATCTTAAGTAATGCAGCAATATTTCAATAATTCAAATCTCCTTTTGTTTCCTGTAACGATGCTAAGGCTTCTCGAAAATGGCTTAAGTACGCATTTCCATTGCTCTAACTGGAAAATCCCAAAGTAAAGGTGATGGAGAGTTAAATGGTGCAAAAATACACTGCATTACGTCTCAACGGCGTCTTATGTATCATATGCATAAATGATGGTCCTAAATTAGAGAAAATTCGACCCAATCATCTGAAAAACAGGCATTTAAAAATGACAAAGAATAATTCCTTCGCTCAAATCTTGATATTGATTAACCTATTGTATCGTAGAAATTAAGCTGCAACTGTTGTTTAGGGCAGTCTTGCACATTGTAATTTAATGGCTGGGAGGGGGGTGTTTTAACAGTCATATGTTACTTGATAAAGTTAAAAAAACAAACATTTAACATATTCATCAAATCTCTCATGTTCTGAAAAGTGTTTTTAGCCTTACTGTATCCTTTTTTGGAAATCATTAGATAAAAAATTCAAACATTTGTTGTTTACTGCTTGTTGCGTTTCTTTTGCGTGTCAGTATATGTAGTTCCAGGTGGATTCAAGCTATGTCTCCATAAAAGTAATAGGGGGGGTGTCTAGCCATGCAATCATTAACCAGGTTGTCAAAATGAAAGTTTTTAGCTCTCCTGAGCCGAAGGCTGATGGCCTGGCATGTTTTGAAAATCTTCCTCTCAATAACCACTATACCAGGAGTCCAGGACATATAAAACTTACAGGGAATCATCCTCAGGTATTGTAGATTCAGATTTATTCAAATCATGACCCCCAAGGGTAGGGCGAGCCACAATGGCTGATAAAAGTTTTATATAGAAACATATACGGAAATTCTTTAAAAAATCTTCCTCTCAAGAACCACTGTGCAATGAAAGATGAAACTTATAGGGAAGTATCCTCAAGTAGTGTAGATTCAGATTTATTCAGATCATGACCCCTGGGGATAGGGCGAGCCACAATGACCAATCAAAGTTTTACATAGAAATATAAAGAGAACTTTAAAAATCTTCTTCTCAAGAATAGCAAAGGCATGAATGATTATACTTATATGGAACCTTGACCTCAGGTACTGTACATTCAATTTTGTTCAAATCATGACCACTGGGGTAGGGCGGTATCACAACATGGAATCCCAAGTTTTACATAGAAACATGTAGAAAAAATCTTTAAAAATCTTCTTTTCAAGAGTGGCAAAGCCATGACTAGTCCTATTCATATGGAAGCATTCTCAGGTAGTGTAGATTCAATTTTGTTCAAGTCATGACCCCTGGGGGTAGGGCGGGGCCACAGTGTAAGTTCAAATGTAAAGGGCAATAAAGCCACAGGTAGTGAAAGAAATATGCAAGCATCCTTAGCTAGTGTAGATTCAAGTTTGTTCAAATCATACCCTCTTTTCTGATCACATTTTGTCCGGCGTCTATCTGTCTGTCCATCTGTCTGTAAACTTTTCACATTTTCGACTTCTTCTCAAGAACCGCTGAGTCAATTTCAACCAATCTTGCCACAAAGTATCCTTGGGTGAAGGGGATTCAAGTTTGTTCAAATGAAGGGCCACACCCTCATTCAAGGGTAAATAATTGGGAATTAATGAAAATTTGGTGGCATATTTTAAAAATCTTCTTCTCAAGAACCACTGTGCCAGAAAAGATGAAATTTATGGGGAAATATCCTCAGGTAGTGTAGATTCAAGTTTGTTCAAATCATGACCCCCGGGGGAAGGGCGGGGCCAAAATGGCCGACCTAAGTTTTACATAGACATATATAGGAAAATTCTTTAAAAATCTTCTTCTCAAGAACAGCAAAGCCATAATTCATCATTTTTATATGGAAGCATGTTCAGGTAGTGTAGATTCAAGTTTGTTCAAATCATGACCCCCAGGGGTAGGGTGGGGCCAAAATGACCGACCAAAGTTTTATATAGGAAAATTCTTTAAAAATCATTTTCTAAAAAAATAGCAAATCCATGTTTTGTCATACTACTTTTGGATTTAAACTTTACAATAAAAAGCCATTTTCTTTTTTTTTCCCTATCCTTAGTGCTCAGATGAGCGACGTGGCCCATGGGCCTCTTGTTTTAGGATTGGTTGGGACCACTATTAGGTTTAAACTTTTCAATAATAAACTGATTTCTGCTTTTTTTTCCTAGCCACATTGTTCAGGTTAGCGATGTGGCCCATAGGCCTCTTGTTAATGCTTTTATTAGGTCACCTGAGTAAACTCAGGTGACCTATTGCTATCCGTTTTGTCCGTCGTCGTCTATCGTCCGTCGTGCATTAACATTTGAACATTTTCAGCTTCTACTCAGTGCTCTTAGGTATTAAGTAAAGAAACTAAGTGCATAATTATGATGAGCAAGAGTGCCTCTACCAAACTTGTGAATTTTATGGCCCCAGGGTCAGGGGTTCTGGTGTTAGGGCGGGGCTCTGTGGATTATATAGTTAAAATACATGAATTCTTTGAAAATCTTCCTCTCTGCTCTTAGGTATTAGATAAAGTAACTAAGTGCATCTTCTTCTAGATCTGCTCTTAGGTATTAAGTAAAGTAACTAAGTGCATAGTTATGATGAGCAAGAGTGCCTCTACCAAAATTGTGAATTGTATGGCCCCATGGTCAGTAGTTCTGGTGTTAGGGCGGGGCTCTATTGATTATACAGTATAATTTGTCCAAACCGGCTACCGCCGGTTCCGTAAAATTTGGCCGGTTTAGACAGAATCCGGATTGCAGGAAAAAAGCAGGAAAATACCAATTTTGAAAATTTCGTTATTTATTAACAAGTTACATAATATACATATGATAAATATAATTAAATGATGAAATCAATCAATATTTTAGAGTCTAGAAATTATAAAATAGTCTCACATGACTTATTGTATAAAAATTTCCTTATTTATTTGTGAAGTTTGAAAGTCGGGTGAAATGTTACGTCAATCTACAGGCACACCTAATATATCCAGCGGTCCGGGTTTCACTTGTCAAAGATACATTTAATGTATAAACAGCAATGCACAATTATTTACGATGTGCTAATTATTGGATTGAACTTTTAATTTTTATGTAAAAAAAAATTACGTCTTCCCCCACAGTGTTATGGAACTTGTAGTCGGATAAAAATCAATCAAAAACGATATCATTTTAAACTTGATCAATTCCTCAAGTAAATGTTGGCTGCATAAAATATAAATTGAATTTAGACACATGCATCACCTATATTTAAAAATGTATTATTTTTCAATATTAGAATATAAAACACGAACTGTGCAGAGTACGTTTTTATCCGAGAAGTAAAATTCGATGTTCTAAAAAAAGGGACCTGTTGTTTTTTCGATAGTAAATGATAAGCAACTTTATATATTAAATATGAAAAACGTATATATTTTTACAGATTCACTTTATGGAAGTAAATGTATTATGTATCTCGTAATTTATAAACGCAAAGAACATTCTGATTAACAATCTTTTCAATGTTTAGAAAACCTTAAATTCTAAATAACTACTCCCACCCCAATCCCCATACACCAACACTTAAACTTATATGTATAGAGCAGCCCGGTCCTCCAGGCTTCAATTAGATTTTGTACCAATTTTACTACTGAGAAACCTGTAACTCCAGATTTTTCAAAGATCACCCATAATATAGCATTATATTATTATGATTTTAGCGCACAATTATTTCTTAAAATATTTTCATGTTTGCTTTGTTTTTATCTTCAGGAAATAAAAAAGTATTTTGGAGAGTTCTGGAATGCTGTACCAGACGAGGACAGAAGTTGGTTAAGTGAGTCTCTAAATGATCGGGAATATGCAGTAGGTCTAAAGAAACTTAATGGTAATACCAAGGAAAACCTGGAGTCAATGAAAAAGTCCATAGTGGACCTATTCACAGATGAGAACAATACAAAAGTTGAATTGCCTTCTTCATGGGCTTTAATGGAGCAATTATTATATGAAGGAGCCTGGAAGGTTTTGACCCTGAGTGAAATCTGGAAACTCAATGCATCTCTTCCCCATGAATACCAAATCAAAAATGATGAAGAAATGTCAAAATTTCTAAAATGTTTTAATGACAGTGGCCTTCTTTTGAATTTTGAAGAAGTGGAATTGAGGGAATATGTTATACTAGATATTCAGTGGTTTGCTAATGCTTTCAGCAGAATAATTGCTGATGAAAACCACATCAATAAAGATTGTCAAAAAAAATTAATCAAAGAGTGGAAATCCTTCAACAAAACGGGAGAACTTAAAGAAACAGTAATAGATGCTTTGTGGAAAGATGAACCCTCTTACTTGAAACATAAAAATGAAATTATGCCGTACATGGAGAAACTTCAAATGCTGGTACCTTTGAATACATTTAAGGCTGTATCAGAAGGTGGCATGTCATGGTACGTCCCATGTATGAACAAAAAGCAGTTTAAAGCTGACTTCAGTGAAGATAAATGGGAATGTTCATCAATTTTGTGCTATCGATTCAGTTCCTTTGCCATGTTTGTGTTCTACAGACTAGTAGCATACTGCATAAGTTCTCTAAGATGGAGTGTTGCGAAAGATGAAGATAATGAAGGAAGTCTATGTCTTTATCAAACAGCAGCAGTGTTTGATCACAATGAACACACTGTTGTTGTTGGCATATGTAATGACGATATTCAATTGCAAGTGCTTAGAATCAAAGACTTGCCTATAGACAAAGAAGTATCAAATGAAATTGGCGATTCTATTGAAAAAGCAGTAGAAAAATTGACAGAAACATTTATTGACACAAAAATATTCCACAGAGGATACAAATGTCAAAATATTATTTGTGATGAGAGAGATCTATCTTTCACCCTTGCAAGTGAGCTGTCCAAAATCAAAGCTGAAGAAACGCAGTGCAAGTGTCAACTTAAGGAGAAACATATGATAAATGTACAGATGACAGTGAGTTTTTGGGAAAAGGTAAATAATGTTTATTAACTAAATTTATCCTTAAGTTAAATAAAAGGTATGTAGAATCATCTTGTTCGTCTATCATCTTGTTCCTACAATTTTCTCCAAACAAAAGCTAATTGATGGATATTATGTTTGGTTTTCTTTTATTTATTTACATGACCTAGAACTAATAAGATCAGTTTCACCTAAAAATTGCAGGATGTGAAAAAAAATGTTATATTTGTAAAAATCCCTTTAATCTCACAAATAGAATCATGACGATCTTAAATTTAACTTACTGAAAAAAAATATTATTAACTTAATTTATTTTAATAAAATCTGTGTACAATTTTGATATTTATACTTCTGTATGTATCTGCTAAATTTACGTATTCAATATGTACAAGAAAGGTTAATTTTATTTCAGGTAAAAATGAGTGTTCCTAAAACTCTAGTGGCCTCTGGTGGACATGACCTTGAGGGACGATCGAGATTCGCAAAACTTGGAATGGCAACAAACGATGTGTTAAATCAGGCATACAGAGACATACTAGAGATGGAAGTGCCTCCATCCGATATTGAAAAGAAAGCTAAAGCCTCAGCGGTTTACAAAAGATTGCGCCCAGAGCAAGAACAACTCTTGCTAGATGCTAAGCATTCAGGATATAAAAGCTTTGACATTTCTTTAACATACACATTAATCCGAAACATTTGTTCAAAGATCCCCAAGCCAACAAAAGGAAAATGGGGAGACGAGCCAGCAGCAGGAGAGGAGACAGTGGGTGATGATATCGAGAGAATTAGGTTAATCCGAAACAGTTTGACTGCACATGTGAGTTCAGCCTCCACACCTCAGACAGAATTCGATGACACCTGGACGACGATGTCTGATATTTGCCAAAGATTGGAAACCTTCACTGGGAAGAAATACTCAGATAACCTAAATAGCATTTATAAACTGGCTTTAAAAGATGAAGATGCTTTGTTGAAGAAAGTCATGTCAAATCTGCAAAAATTAATGTCAGATATGCAAGAAGTAAAGTCAGATGTGAAAAAATTAAAGCAAAATTGATGCCGTAAAGGCAGTGCTGCCAAAATTAAACTTTAAGGTCTTCAATCCCTAATAGGAAGAAATTCAATGAAATTGAAGACATAGCAGATATGTAGGCATTGAATACTCAGTTTATTTAGACATACTTTCCATTTATTACTATAAGTATGTTTAGTGGGATGTGTCCTAATTCATGACCTTGAATTTTGGTAAAAGTTATCTCCCCTTTTTTAATTAATAAAAAAAATCAATTAAAAAAAATTTAGCTGGCAAAAAAATTGTTTTCAATTATCATTCTATTTATAATATTTCAATGCATCGTTCCACCACAGGATTTATTGATATTCAAATTATTTGAATTTTTATTTTGAAAAAACGCTTTTCCCCATAGACTTCAATGCAATCTTTGCTAATTAACTACTGCTTAATTAATTAACTTTTTGAAAATTTCTCGTGGGCAATCCTTTTACACTATAAAATGCTTTAATATAATATCAGAGTATTGTGTACTTGACGGACATTTAAGGGTACAGAATTTGGTACCATTAGGGATTGAAAACCTTAAACGCATCGAAAAAACATGTATGCAGAGTGACTTAATTAAAAAAAACGAGAATCAGCCTTTATCAATTGTAAAGCAATATAAATATCAATGTTTTTATTCTTGAAAAATCAAACTTTTAGAAAGCGGTAGGCACCATGTGAGAGAAGATGGGCGAGTAATAGGTACAGTAATTAAAAAAAATACCCACAATGATTTTTGATTCATAACCCTCCAATCAATATTCAATACCATATAAGTGGAAATTCTAGCGAGAAGCAAATCTTGCGATTTGTCGTAAAAAATGGGTATTTATTTTTAGTGAGATGTAATTTTAGTGATTTTAAAAAGTTATTTTAAGAAGCTATTGCAAATAAGGGCAATTAATTTTTAGAGATATTCAATTTTAGCGATCTTGAAACCTTCGGTAATAATGCGAAAATTAAATCCTTGCTAAAATGTCTGCTTATACGGTAAGTGTTTTGTATTCCTTTTGGATAACTGTTCTTTTTATTGAGTTTCAATATTTTTTCATCTGTAGACAGCCTTCAGAATCGCGCACTAAAGGTATTTTTAGGATTAAACAGGATTTACTTCCCCTCTGACTTTAAATGACGCTTTTAAATGGCTCCCATTATATAAAATTGATGATTAGATTTGTTCTGGATAGGGAACTGTTTGATAATGATGGATAAGGACGGACTTACCAAAAAGCATTCCACTGGGATTACAATAATCATGGTGCTCATAACATTGAACCTAATGTGAGAAACTGGACATTTTATGTGCTTCTTAGCCAGCTATTACTAGAAATTAAAGAAATTGAAAGGAAGCTATGCATATATACCCAGAAAATATGGAAAGAAGGCTTACCAAAATAAAGGACAGATCTATTTAACATTTTTAACAAAACAAGAGTTCGGCGTCCAACTCTCAGACAAAATTTAATGACAGTGGGCCTTGTGCGTATGAATTCTGTTCAGTCGATATATTTATGGAATGTCACCCGTAGTCAAGCAATGTTACTGTTGCTTCGCTGGTGATAATGGATTCATCATTAATCGGATAATAGTGCTTTTAACAAATGTATAGCATTTAATCAAAATCAATTAATTTACATGAAAGTATAATGTTATAGAATTGTTAAAATTCAAGAAGCAAGAGACAATCAAATCAAGTGTCAAAGAAATAGAAACAATAATCAATCGTAAGGAAGGAGCTACAGATAAGGAGCTCCTTGATTATTGTGTAGAATATTAAAGAATTGTATATATTACTTAATCTTATAAGAATGGAGAGTTGATTTTAAGTGAATGTGTATCCTATACTAGTTGTATCTATTTTAGAGTAGCTGCAAAGTTCAAATTTGTATGGAAGTGTCGGACAAGAAGGGAATATTTCATTCTCGATTGCATATTTTTAAAACACAGATTAGCGATCGACCTTTGTTGCTTATGTTGATATGTTTATTTCATTTTGCTTTTGTATTGTAAACTTAATATCCAGTGGGATCAAAGTATTAGAAAATGTTACTTGTTTGTTTGAATATACACGTATTTTATATTCTTTTTAGTATACATATTTGTGATCCTACTTTGTTGCTTGTTATATGTTTATTTTACTTATGTATTGTGTACTTTTTATCCAACATGCTCCAATTAAGTGACAGAATGTTTTATGATAGTACAAATATACACGCTTATAATTACATGCCTGTTTGGCCCTCTACTGAGAGCCTTGGGGCTTAAAATGCTGACAAGCTCACTTTAACGACGGCGAATAAGGACAGGGTCACTTTGTTGATCCATCTGTATGTGAATCAACACTCAAATCAATATACTGAAAATTTTTTCTACTTTTTTGGGGACTAATGGGAATAACAATGCCAGTATACTGTATTTGTCTATACATATCCATCAATTATTCTTAAATCACAGGTCATCATATATTTATTAATTATAAACTAGACAAATTTTGACATGTTTAGTAATTGCATTTATTTATGTATGTCTAATCTATAAATGTATATGTAGGCATATTGAGCAGTGAGGGATCTTTTTCGTTCTAACGCCTACTGCGACAGGACTTCGGTTTAAAGACGGTCTCATCTAAAGGACCGGTCTCATCTGTATGACCAGTCTTTAAAGGGGCATAGACACAGTACAGTTCATCTAAAAAAATATTTAACTAGGGTCTTTCTAATGAGCATAAAAATTGAACTTCATTTGTTGAGATACAAGACAGATTTAGAGCTCCAAACCTTGGTTATGTAAACAGAGTTCGTGTCATGTTTTGTTTGCTGACATAGATTAATATACTAATATATGTTCGTTTAAGGGTCCTCCACACCATGTAACTTGTGACGTATATAGAGAAAAATACTTTTACTTCCGGTTTTATAGAAATTATGCATGAACGATTTGGCCTAGCACCGTTTGTAAACAAAGAACACATGGCATGATCACGGTGTGACCGATGGAAAAGGATGTGCATTTTTTTTTTAAATAAAAGGACAAGAGACGTCTTAGATTATGTTACATAATAATTCGTAAACAACAGGTACCGGTGGATATGACGAAAAACGTTTAGGTTATTTATCCTTTCAGGCTATAATCAACCGAGTCTGTTTTGAAAGTTGAAATTTCGGCACACTAATTTGTGCGTTTCAATAATACAATATCTCATTGTGTGTTTTTAAATATTGATAAAATAGTGTGCGTTTCTAGTTTTCCTCTTTTAAATTTGTCCAGTTCAGTGGCCAGTAATTACTAAATATACATACGAGGGGCTATCAAAAAGTTCGTGGACTAGCGCCATCAAATCAAAACCGCTTTAGGTACATCAATGAATTTTAGAATATTTATTTATCAATATCTTTTCTATCTATGGAATAAATCACAAATCATGAATTTTATTTTTAAATAAATTATTAAAGTTGTTGTAAGCAATGGTATGTCCAGGCGGCGCAACCTTAAAAACGGCGTATTTTTTTTTAACCTAAGTGTAACCAAGATAAACTATTTTGATATGGACATTTGACATCCAAAAATTCCGTTAGTTCAATTATGTGTTGGAACACTTTTGCTCCATAATATATGAAATTTTTACCTCAATCTGAAAGTTTTATGAAATTTTATTGTAAATTTAACATGGAGTACCCAAACAAATATTGCCTTGAAAATGACGTCAAAAGGGGTGAGGGGTTTCTTTTTTCAAACATTCTATAAAGTTTGGCCTTTTGAAAAACTGGTATACACCTAGGACATTTTTTAACTGGCTCATAAGAATAAAATTGCATCCAGATTACTTGATTTTTGATGCCAAAATAGATTCAGAGAGAAAAGGGATGCAAAGTTAATGTCAATTTGTAGTCAAAGTTTGAAAAATCTATCACGTCAAATAATGACGTTGATCATGTGTTTTATAGCTATATTGAAATCCAAAAAACAAAATATGCTGGCACAATCAAGCGAGGATGTCACCGAGTGTAAATTTGCGATAATATATGCACTAAGAGCTGCTGTTCATGACATCGTTAGATCATAAAAACAAGACGGGTGGAAGTCATTTCTCAGCTCTAGAGAATCTCATCAAAATAAAATATACGAGGTAGAATAGGTGGACATTGAAAAATAATGACGTTGTCGGACGTCATGAAACTAAGCGGCAACGACGCCAGGTGATCAAATAATGTCGTTTTTATTTTATAATAATTTGGGGAATAATGAACGTATCAATCTAAAATTTTCAACATTTCTTTATTTTTTGTTGCTTTATGTTCCTTATAAATTTTGTAAGCTCATACACCATAGTATTAATTTTATAGCCTCAGTCCACGAATTTTTTGATAACCCCTAGTAGTTTGGTGACGTATGAGGATCGAGACTTGCCAAAGTTTTTGAGTCCCGGGCAACAGGAAAGATAACTCCAAAAAGGAACTTTGATACCAAAGATTTTGAAAATGTTTTTTTTTTTAGGTCACCTGAGTAAACTCAGGTGACCTATTGCTATCTGTTTTCGTCTGTCGTCGTTCGTCGTACGTCGTTCGTAAACTTTTGAACATTTTCAGCTTCTACTCTGCAACCACTGAACCAATTTTAACAAAATTTGGCACAAAGCATTTATGAGTGAAGGGGAACAAAAATTGTGAATTTCATGATCCTTGCCCCCCTGGGGCCTGAGGGGTGGGGCCAAAAGCACTAAAATTAATGCAATCTTTAAAAATCTTCTTCTTTACTCCTGGACATCAAGCAGTCAAACTGTTTGCATGATTGTAATCAGCATTGGGTCCTTTACTAAAATTGTGAAATTCATGGCCCTGGGGTCAGGGGTTCTAGTGCTAGGGCAGGGCTAAATAAGTTTATAGTGAAAATGCATTATTTCTTTGAAAATCTTCTTCTCTGCTCCTGGGTATTAAAAAAACTAACTAAGGAGATAGTTATGATGAGCAAGAGTGCCTCTACCAAAATTGTGAATTTTATGGCCCCAGGGTCAAGGGTTCTGGTGTTGAGTGGGGCTCTATTGATTATATAAAGTGAAAATACACGATTTCTTTAAAAATCTTCTTCTCTGCCCTTGGGTATTAAATAAAACTTACTAAGTGCATAGTTATGATGAGCAAGAGTGCCTCTATCAAAATTGTGAATTTTATGGCCCCAGGGTCAAGGGTTCTGGTGTTGGGGGGGATGCTCTATAGATTTTATAGTAAAAATACATGAATTCTTTCAAAATCTTCTTCTCTGCTCCTAGATATTAAATAAACTAACTAAATGCATAGTTATGATGAGCATGAGTGCCTCTACCAAAATTGTGAATTTAATAGCCCCAGCGTCAAGAGTTCTGGTGTTAGGGGAGGGGCTCTATTGATTATATAGTGAAAATACACGAATTCTTTGAAAATCTTCTTCTCTGCCCCTTGGTATTAAATAAACGTACTAAGTGCATAGTTATGATGAGCAAGAGTGCCTCTATCAAAATTGTGAATTTTATGGCCCCAGGGTCAAGGGTTCTGGTGTTGGGGGGGGGGGCAATAGATTATATAGTAAAAATACATGAATTCTTTCAAAATCTTTTTCTCTGCTCCTAGATATTAGATAAACTAACTAAATGCATAGTTATGATTAGCATGAGTGCCTCTACCAAAATTGTGAATTTTATGGCCCCAGGGTCAAGAGTTCTGGTGTTAGGGGAGGGGCTCTATTGATTATATAGTGAAAATACACGAATTCTTTGAAAATTTTCTTCTCTGCCCCTTGGTATTAAATAAACGTACTAAGTGCATAGTTATGATGTGCAAGAGTGCCTCTATGAAAATTGTGAATTTTATGGCCCCAGGGTCAAGGGTTCTGGTGTAAGGTGGGGCTCTATTGATTATATACAGTGAAAATACACGATTTCTTTGAAAATCTTCTTCTCTGCCCCTGGGTATTAAATAAAACTTACTAAGTGCATAGTTATGATATGCAAGAGTGCCTCTATCAAAATTGTGAATTTTATGGCCCCAGGGTCAAGGGTTCTGGTGTTGAGGGGGGGGGCTCTATAGATTATATAGTAAAAATACATGAATTTTTTCAAAATCTTTTTCTCTGCTCCTAGATATTAGATACACTAACTAAGTGCATAGTTATGATGAGCATGAGTGCCTCTACCAAAATTGTGAATTTTATGGCCCCAGGGTCAAGAGTTCTGGTGTTAGGGGAGGGGGTTCTATTGATGATATAGTGAAAATACAGGAATTCTTTGAAAATCTTACTCTCTGCCTCTGGGTATTAAATAAACGTACTAAGTGCATAGTTATGATGAGCAAGAGTGCCTCTATCAAAATTGTGAATTTTATGGCCTCAGGGTCAAGAGTTCTGGTGTTGGGGGGGCTCTAAAGATTAAATAGTAAAAATACATGAGTGCCTCTTCCAAAATTGTGAATTTTATGGCCCCAGGGTCAAGAGTTCTGGTGTTAGGGGAGGGGGCTCTATTGATTATATAGTGAAAATACACGAATTCTTTGAAAATCTTCTTCTCTGTCCCTGGGTATTGAATAAACTTACTAAGTGAATAGTTATGATGAGCAAGAGTGCCTCTATCAAAATTGTGAATTTTATGGCCCCAGGGTCAAGAGTTCTGGTGTTGGGGGGGCTCTAAAGATTATATAGTAAAAATACATGAGTGCCTCTTCCAAAATTGTGAATTTTATGGCCCCAGGGTCAAGAATTCTGGTGTTAGGGGAGGGGGGTCTATTGATTATATAGTGAAAATACACGAATTCTTTGAAAATCTTCTATTCTGCCCCTGGGTATCAAATAAACTTTCTAAGTGCATAGTTATGATATGCAAGAGTGCCTCTATCAAAATTGTGAATTTTATGGCCCCAGGGTCAAGGGTTCTGGTGTTGGGGGGGGGGGGAATAGATTATATAGTAAAAATACATGAATTTATTGAAAATCTTCTTCTCTGCTCCTAGGTATTAAATAAACTAACTAAGGGGATAATTATGATGAGCAAGCGTGCTTTTACCAAAATTGTGAATTTTATGGCCCCAGGGTCAGGGGTTCTGGTGTTAGGGCGGGGCTCTATAGATTATATAGTAAAAATACATGAATTCTTTCAAATTCTTCTTCTCTGCACCTAGGTATTAAATAAACTAACTCAGCACATAGTTTTGATGAGCAAGCGTGCTTTTACTAAAATTGTGAATTTTATGGTCCCAGGGTCAGGGGTTCTGGCTTAGGGGGAGGAGGGGGCTCTATTGATTATATAGTGAATATACATTAAATCTTTGAAAATTTTCTTCTCTGTCTCCTGGTATGAAGCAGATGACCTACCTATATAGTTATGATGAGCAAGGGCCCTAATCTTGCAGAATTGTGAATTTCAAAGCCCCAGGGTCAGGGGTGGGGGCTCTACTTATATACTGAAAATGAATTAAGGAGGCTGGGGGGTCAACAAATTAATCACAAATTAACCATCAGATTTAACTTACTTTTTTTAGATATGGTAACTTTAGCTGTCTACTATCATTTGACAAAGAAAAAATTCATACATTTTAGTTGTAAAATTTGATCATTTTCTATATCTTCATATGGAGCTCTCCTTTTAAAGGAGATAAAAATTGTCTGAAAATGGCTGCCACACCCCAGCCTCGTTAATTGTTTGAAATCTGCTCCTTTGTATTCTTAAAACATTTATTTATTTTTTGATGGGCAATTTTAAGTGTGCCTTTTTAAAATTTGTGCAATGTGTGGACCTAGGGTCAGGGGTTTATTTCACAGTGTTAGGGGCACTACTGATTATTGCTAAATATTACTGATTAGTTGGAATGCATTTTTGTTCCCCTACCATGCGTATGGGTATTCAGTACCCTTGCGAGGTGATCATGAATAATTCATGAATTTCAATGAATTTTCCATGAATTTTATTCACGAATTGTTCATGAAACGTTCATGAAGATCCTATGAACTTATTATTGGAAATACCAAGCTAAGCAACTGCTAAGTGTATTGTTATGATGGTCAATGGTGCCTCTTTCAAAATTGTGAATGCCATATAGCATTTTGCTTAAAACATGAATCAAATTCAATAACTAGAAAGTTGTTGCAGAATGCTCAGGTGACCTATAAGGCCCGTGGGCCTTTTGTTTTTTTTACATCAGTGCATTTAACAATTTTTCGATGTAATGTAATTCTAATTACTATTATAAAGTTTTTAGTGATTTGCTGAATTTCATTTTGTTATAAATACATTTTCTACATGTAAACAAAAACAAGGCACGAACCTTGTTTACATTCTGAAGGGTACTACTAAACAGAGTACGCTAGAGTACGATAGAGTACTTTAGAGTGCGCTAGCAAAATTATGTTTTTAACGCAATTAAATTGTTTATTTATGTATGCACAACTTGATTAAACATTATTACAAACTTACAGGTGTATTTTTCAATATTTGTTTTCAAATATTTGTTTTTAGCGATATTTTGACAAGAAATAACATCCAAAATTCAACACATTAAGTTTACGTTACCTAGATGTAGCTAATACCCCAATCTCGATTACTATTTTGTTTCAGACTTTCTTTCTATAGACTTACATCTAAATTTTATCAAATATTAAATTAATTGCATGTGTAAATATTTTTCACATTCACAATGAGACATTTTAACACGTTTAAGTTAAATTAGATCGGGATCAAACGATCAACCGTAACCTGAAATCAAAAATTGAAATAACTCCTAAAACACAGAAAACATACAAATTGTTTTTTAAATATATATTTAATTTGTTAAACTATAGTAGAAAAACACACAAAAAGTAGTTTAATTGCATTGAATTATAAAATATTACTAGCGTACTCTGTGCTCTATCCTACTAGCGTACTCTGTTTAGTAGGGCTGCATTCTGAAGAACTTTTAAGTTCTGTATCTCGTTTGTTTATGTTAATCAATAAATGATGTTAAAATTTTTGCTGATCATTAGATGATGTATTATTTAGGATTTGTAAGCATTGAAATTGGTTTTAAAAATTCAGTTGAAACTGTGTCCATGTCCATTTAAGTCCCACAGTGGGATTCGAACCCTTTAAGTCCCACAGTGGGATTCGAACCCTTTAAGTCCCACACTGGGATTCGAACCCATGAGATAAGGATTAACTCTTTACTTCCCGAATCAAGAGCAGATGCTCTAACCGGACAGGCGGCTATATCAAAAGAATTTGAATAGATGTAATATGAATCGATTTGTTCATATTTCATGTAATGATGAAAAAATTGGGCTCCCATTTGTAGGTATTTTAAGTAGAAAACAGTTTTTAAGGTAGGATTCTTCTAACACAAAACTATTTCTTGTATTTAAAAATTTATGAACGAATGGGTGGACTTAACTGGTCAGATAAATTGCCGTAGATGTAAGTTTCATTAATTTTTTTTTTCCATTATATAAGCCCCCGAAATCTCAACCGTGTATTCATGGTACAGATGGGAATTTAAAACGTTCTTTTCTGGGTAAACTTAATACTAGTAAATATCGAAGGCATGGTGCCTGAAGATTTCTTGAATATCAATAGATAATCATGGTCACGCGTTTTTCATCGTCCGAATACATAGTCAGCGCATGTTTGTCGGCTGTTCTTAAGAAAACTGTAGTTGTTTATTGGACAAAATAATGTTATATTAAAAGGAGAAGTGTCGACAAATGTGCCCACATACTTAATTTAACAAAAACATTTTGAAAACAAACTTCTCGCTTCCATTGTTGTTATGACTGCGATTTACCCGTTAAATATTACAATTCATCACGTGATGTCCACCTGCGAGTGTACTCGTGACATTGTATTCTTCTGCCTGACCTCGTTGTAAATCATATCTTTGAGCGTGTTTGGTTGCCGCTTTTAGAAGCAAATTACATTTTGTTTTAATTTTGTGTGTCACCAAACTTTTTAAATAATTTCATTTTGACATCGCTGTAAAATGCTTAACACGTATTCGAATTTTTGGAGAGAGAGA
The DNA here is from genome assembly GCA_003671525.1 of Saccostrea glomerata. Lineage (NCBI taxonomy): Eukaryota > Metazoa > Mollusca > Bivalvia > Ostreida > Ostreidae > Saccostrea > Saccostrea glomerata. The sequence goes on from PRKT01000332.1 coordinate 35,535, forward strand.
GAGAGAGAGAGAGAGAGAGAGAGGGGAGGATAGGGAGAGAGGTATCAACAATGACGCGGATCGGTAGCCCTGCCTTCTATAAATATTGATTATGTGACCTAAAACCCACTCCCGGTACATCCCAAATTCCGGAGGACGACACTTATGTACCGTTGCTTCAACTTTGATACATGGCAACGGGGCATTGTTTTGTATAAATGTTTCACCCACAATAACCAAGTATAAGTAGCTCTTTCCATTGCTTGTGTTATATTTTGGATTCACTTCATTTACAGCTTGGTAGAGGAGTCGCAAAAAGATACAAAATAGGGTGTTAAGTCCACCCATTCTTCTTAGTTGTAAAGAAAAAAAATAAACTGTGTCAGTTGTTTTGGTAACAGGAAAACAGTTATATGTTTGTTTTCTTGGGGTTTCTTTTTTTTTTTTTAGGGGGAGGGGGGAGGATGGGGCATTTTTTAAAATCAAAGTCAGTTTGTGAACTTGAATTTCATGTTAAAGGATATACATTATTATAAGATTTTTGTTTTAATTTCTTTTTCTCTTAAATTACAAACATTGTAAATTAATTGCTTTTAAAGCACAAAAGGGAATGAATTTTGTGTTTAAATTTCATTTTTCATCAGTCAGTCTCTGACTCTGTTTTGTTTGTTTTGAACATATTTCATTGTATTATTCATACAAAGGGAGTGGTAACAAGTTCTTACAACTTAGAAAAATCTTTTTCATTGTAAAGTTTGCTCAATTTCTAGAATTGCTTTTGCAATAATTATGACAAAAACTTTGATTGTATGATGATGCAAAAATTATGTTGATTTAGATAACTCAGTTTGTTCAAGATACTAGTATGTCACTTAAAAATAGAAAATAAAGTAGACTATAACTTGACAGATTATAATACCAGTCTTAGACATTTGTTGATCTATGAAAAGTAACCTCCACAAGGCAGCATATGACAAAATGTTGTACATAAGATGTAAATAAACCTGAGATAAATCAATAGGTCTCGATCTTTTTTCAGAGAAGCTACATTTTAATACCCCCACTTTGAATAATAGGGGTCATCCAGGTTCAATCAAGGATGTACGAGGATATACCCTGGGTTTTATTCCATGCATCCTAAGGCCCTTGGCCTCAGACATTGCCGTTCAGTGGATAGACACCCCCTCTCAATGGTTACACACGCTCTCTCAGTAGTTGGACATGCCTACTCATTGGTTAGACACGCCTACTCAGGGGTTAGACACGCCTACTCAGTAGTTAGACACAGCTACTCAGTGGTTAGACACAGCTACTCAGTGGATAGACACGCTCACTCAGTGGTTAGACACGCCCACTTAGTGATAAGACACACCATATAGCCACACCCAATTATTGGTTACACACGCCTGGTCGGTGGTTACACAAGCCCGATCAGTAGTTAAACACGCCCTTTCAATAGTAAGATACGTCCACTCAGTGGTTAGACACACCCACTCAATGGTTACAGAAGTCCTCTAACTCGTTAAACACATCTTCTCAATGGTTACATGCCCACTCAGTGGTTAGACACACCCACTCATTAGTTACACACACCAACTGTGGTTAGACACACCCATTCAGTGGTTACACAGGCCCACTCAGTGGTTAGACACACCCACTCATTAGTTACACACACCAACTGTGGTTAGACACACCCATTCAGTGGTTACACAGGCCCACTCAGTGGTTAGACACACCCACTCATTAGTTACACACACCAACTGTGGTTAGACACACCCACTCAGTGGTTAGGCATGCCCACTCAGTGGTTAGACACACCCACTCATTAGTTACACACACCAACTGTGGTTAGACACACCCATTCAGTGGTTACACAGGCCCACTCTGTGGTTGGACACACCCAATCAGTGGTTACCATTAGCCATGCCCATCAGTGGTGAGACATACCCACTCAGTGGTCACACACGCCAACTCAGTGGTTAAACACAACTTCTCACTGGTTAGACACACCAGTAAGTGGTCCGATATGCTCACTCAGTGGTTTCACACGCCCACTCAGTTGCTAGAGAGATGTATAGTGGGTTTTTTTTTTTGGAACGGTCATTTGGGGTTTTAGAATTTTTTCATTACTTATGCAGCAATATACCTTCATCACCTGCATACGGAGTGTATATATCTCAGTTGATTCTATACGCAAGAGAATGCTCTGTGTATGAACAATTTCTAAGACGAGGTAAATTATTGTCAAGCAGTTTGATGAAAAGAAGAATATCAGCAGTCTCGTTTAAAGTCATCATTTCGTAAGTTCTATGGTCGATACAATGACATTGTCAGTAAATATAATTTATAATTGAGTCAAATGCTGACTGGCGTTTTTCATATCAATTGTTAGTCCATTATACACTGAATTGATGACGGGCTTTTCCGTTATTACACGATCATGATGTCATTTAATAATTAGTGCAAAAGTTATGACCAAGGTACATGTAAAACTGCTTGATGTTAAAATTTTGAGGTTATCGTGTGCATGTCTTTAATCTAAAAATACTCCACATAAAGACAAAATCTAAACTCATTTTTACGTGTCTTTCTCGCTTCATATTTGATACGTTGATTTTGAGAATTTAGCGCAGCACGAACCACATTTGAAACCATTATGAAAAAATAAAAATGTCACAATTCTGTCAAAATTATTAAAGTGAAACGACATTCAAAATCGATTTGTATCTCAAAATACATTCACTTCACCTTTACACTCACCTACTTAAAAAAAACGTACGGAAAACCAAGTAAGACAGACGGACGAACAAACTCACAGGAAGCCTTTAGTCTCCTCCGGTTTCACCGGTAGGGGACTTATAAGTGGGGGGGGGGGGTAGATATTTTACATTGAAATTATTTTTTTAAATTTAAAGCATCACCATATTTGACATATTTTTGGATATAAGTGAATGTTCATTAAATCTTTTCTTTTATTTTAAATCTATTTAAAAATCAATCATATATTATTAACAAGGTTTCTGAGAGTACAGCGTATTGTATAAGCAATACACGCCCCCTACCGGATTCCCCTGCTTTCTGTAAGATAGGCAGAGCTCCTTTGGAATATTACATTAGTGCATCACGAACCCGATCATACCCAACTGTAATCCAAATAATTATTGTAAAAAATTAAAAATGCCATAATTCTGTCAAAAGTCAAATGAATGATGCAAGATGAAATTCAAACTTCGTCTGTACACTAAATTTCCTAAAATCAGCTCAATATCTGCAAGCGATTAGAAAAAAAGTGCGGAAAACCAACTGGGACAAAGGGAAGGACAGAGGGACGTGTGAGCAGAAAAACTCATTTGAGCTTTCAGCTCAGGTGATCTAAAAAGGTTATATTAGAAAAAAAAGCACCCTTAAAATTTGTGGTTGGAAGAATAAGACAGTGACTACTATAGGGCACCCGCAAATCCTTGTACAGCTGGATTTATCTACCAATTCTCATAAAATGGACCAAGCTGAGCTATATTGCAAACAGCAAGCACAATCAGTTTTGATGTTAAATTTTATTTATTAATTGGATTTCCTGTTATAAAAAAATAAAATTTTTAATGTAAAAAAATTTAAAGTTGTTAAGCAAATTTAAAATATTTTTATAATTATACATATATCAATGAAAACATAAATAAACTTTCAATCAAGAACAATTTATACAATCATGACATGTACTTCATATAAACAAAAAATAAACCTTTTAAACATGTTGAATTTGCAGTTCATAAAGCTATCAATAAAAATTATAGGTAATATTGCACTCTCTGTTTTATATAAACAATATCTCCTACATGATCATTTCTATGTATATAAAAAACAAGAAAAATTAAATAAACTTAAAATATGAAATTTTTTTGCACTACCTATATAAATTTTCAATACATATAAAAATTGTTAAACATTTAAACTACACTAAAAATATTAAAAAAGAATCATCAACACAAATAAATTATGGCTATTTAGCATGATAAGACAACTTCATGTAAAATCACATAATCTAAGGAATGTGAGGTTTTTTGCTTGATTTTACACAGCTTATAATTAACAGCAAACTTAATACGTAGTATTATTAATATTATTAATAAAACAATTTTTTAAAATCGTAACAATATATCACATGAAGGTAAAGTGTTTAAGATAAGATTTGATAATAATCCATATTTTTTTTTATAGCAAGATAAACTGTTCGGCATGGAATGATAGCGATCCAAGTTCTTTGTGGGGTGGATCTTAAGCTATATTCTTTTAGGGTTTATACTGATCCTATTAGTGTTTTGTGAAGGGTTGATAGTATTCAAGTTCTGTATTATAAGGTAGATTCTGATATGTTCAGTTTGATAGAATGGACACAAATTCTCTGTGGTTGGATATGGATCTAAGTTCTTTGTGGGTGGATATGGATCTAAGTTCTTTGTGGGTGGATATGGATCTAAGTTCTTCGTGGGTGGATATGGATGCAAGTTCTTTGTGGGTGGATACGGACCTAAGTTCTTTGTGGGTGGATATTGATCTAAGTTCTTTGTGGATGGATATGGATCTAAGTTCTTTGTCGGTGGATATGTATCTAAGTTCTTTGTTGAGGGATATGGATCTAAGTTCTTTGTGGGTAGATATAAATCTAAGTTCTTTGTGGGTGGATATGTATCTAAGTTCTTTGTGGATGTATATGGATCTAAGTTCTTAGTGGGAGGTATATTGATCTAACTTCTTTGTGGGTGGATATGGATCTAAGTTCTTTGTGGATGGATATGGATCTAAGTTCTTTGTGGGTGGATATGTGTCTAAGTTCTTTGTGGATGGATATGGATCTAAGTTCTTAGTGGGAGGTATATTGATCTAACTTCTTTGTGGGTGGATATGGATCTAAGTTCTTTGTTGATGGATATGGATCTAAGTTCTTTGTGGGTGGATATGGATCTAAGTTCTTTGTTGGTGGATATGTATCTAAGTTCTTTGTTGATGGATATGGATCTAAGTTCTTTGTTGATGGATATGGATCTAACTTCTTTGTGGGTGGATATGGATCTAAGTTCTTTGTTGATGGAAATGGATCTAAGTTCTTTGTTGAGGAGTATGGATCTAAGTTCTTTGTGGGTGGATATGGATCTAAGTTCTTTGTTGGTGGATATGTATCTAAGTTCTTTGTTGATGGATATGGATCTAAGTTCTTTGTTGATGGATATGGATCTAACTTCTTTGTGGGTGGATATGGATCTAAGTTCTTTGTTGATGGATATGGATCTAAGTTCTTTGTTGATGGATATGGATCTAAGTTCTTTGTGGGTGGATATGGATCTAAGTTCTTTGTGGATGGAAATGGATCTAAGTTCTTTGTTGAGGAGTATGGATCTAAGTTCTTTGTGGGTGGATATGGATCTAAGTTCTTTGTTGGTGGATATGTATCTAAGTTCTTTGTTGATGGATATGGATCTAAGTTCGTTGTTGATGGATATGGATCTAACTTCTTTATGGGTGGATATGGATCTAAGTTCTTTGTTGGTGGATATTTATCTAAGTTCTTTGTTGATGGATATGGATCTAAGTTTTTTGTGGGTGGATATGGATCTAAGTTCTTTGTGGGTGGATATGAATCTATGTTCTTTGATGGTAGATATGGATGCAAATTCTTTGGGAGTAGATATGGATTTAAGTTCTTTGAGGGTGGATTGTTATATGTTCAATTACTAGGTAAGATCATGCTATAAGTTCATTTGTGGTTGAGGTAAGGTTGGGGGGTTAGGATTTATTGTAAATTACATGGTTTGTCAATGAGCAAGTTTGAATTATCCCTTATGGATTTCATAACAAATCTGACATATCAAAGCTTACTGAAGATCAATATTAATACAGCATGTTGTATAGTCATGTATATCCATTTTTTTTCAAAAACTTGTATTAAATATACACAGTATATTTTTATAGAAATTAATTGCAAGTATATCCATATATGATGAAAAAAAAAACAGATTAAAATTTGGTTTGACCAAATTCAAAGTATTTGTCAAAAAACTTTCAATATCAAATTAACAATTGCGTAAATACCAACAGACATGGAACAGTTATTATCTAGTCACAATATAATCATTGTATGTATAACCATCTCTAACACAGTGATTCCAAAGTTAACAAAAGCTGACGTGCAGCCTGTGGTAAATCTACATAGCACCAAGTTCCTTATAGATAGTGCACCTTAAATTAACATACTGTAGATTCATAATCATACGCGAGGAATAAACTTACCTGTGCACCTTAAATAAGCATGCTACACATGGAGTGATTATAAACAGTTAGGATCCAGATTTGACAAAACCAGTTCATTTTT
>PRKT01000332.1:59507-74020 GCA_003671525.1 Saccostrea glomerata
GTTTGTGAAGCAGTATATCTTACCATGATTTGCCTGAGTAGTTCCACTAGCAGTCTGACAGATGGTTTGTGAAGCAGTATATCTTACCATGATTTGCCTGAGTAGTTCCACTAGCAGTCTGACGGACGGTTTGTGAAGCAGTATATCTTACCATGATTTGCCTGAGTAGCTCCACTAGCAGTCTGACGGATGGTTTGTGAAGCAGTATATCTTACCATGATTTGTCTGAGTAGTTCCACTAGCAGTCTGATGGATGGTTTGTGTAGCAGTATATCTTACCATGATTTGCCTGAGTAGTTCCACTAGCAGTCTGACGGACGGTTTGTGAAGCAGTATATCTTACCATGATTTGCCTGAGTAGTTCCACTAGCAGTCTGACGGATGGTTTGTGAAGCGGTCTGTCTCGTTCAGACTCAGGCATCTCCTCGAGACTCTGAGATATCTCGGTGATGTACGCCACGATCACGGCGCGCTGGTAACCTGCTACCTCCTGTGTCAAAAGAGTCCAACATTTCAAAACAGTAACAACAAACGTCAGGTAGTCTGACTGATTTTAATTTTACATAAATACTCTAAAGAGCACTTCAATACAGTTACAACAAACATCAGGTCGTCTGATCGATTTACATTAACCAAGAAGTCTCTACAAGACTGTAGCTCTACTGGTTATACTGAGAGTATAGAGTACTTGTGTATCATGACATTACACTGGGACCTAAACTATAGGAGGAGTAGGGTTCTAAAAAATGTTTACAGACAGACATCTTACTATTGCATAAGCTGTTGTAGTCTCTGAATTTTAATTCGTTATAAACATAATTTGAAATGTACAATGACTTGAGAATAAGTTTGATGTTGGAATGAAAGTAACTTTACTGTAACCTTGTTATTCTATACAGTAATACTTCTGTATGAAACAGTTCAGTATTACACATACAAAGAGGACATAAGACAAACCTGTAAGAAGGAGAAGATTTGGTCGGTGATTGCTGACGACAGTTTGGTGTCTGTATACTGGTTGATCTGTTTGGTCAGAAAGCTCGCGGCCAAGTCTGCCAGCTAGAAAATTAAACAACAACTAAGGAACATCATCACAAAACTCAGGGGTAGGATTAACAACTACGAAATCCATGATTACGGTACATAAAATAGAAGCTTATAACAGTACATTCTAATCAAGATCTGCAAAATTTAAAATTATAAACAGGTAAACATCTGTTGATTTTATTAAGGTGAGAAGTTCAGGGTCTATGATTCTAATACTCTAACCTTGTCTGTTGATTTGATGTTGATCAGAAGTTCAGGGTCTATAATTCTAAAACTCTTAGTCTAACCTTGTCTGTTGATTTGATGTTGATCAGAAGTTCAGGGTCTATAATTCTAATACTCTAACCTTGTCTGTTGATTCAATGTTGATCAGAACTTCAGGGTCTATCATTCTAATACTCTAACCTTGTCTGTTGATTTGATGTTGATCAGAAGTTCAGGGTCTATCATAATGTCAATGGCAATAGCATCTAAAGGCGCTGAAACATCTACATGTTTCATCGGAGATTTTCCTACCCCGGGGCCTGGTTTTCGTTTCTGGCAAAACATACAGTTTTGACACCATCTACAAATATCCGTGGACATGCCAGGCCAGTAAAATCGCGATCGAATTTTCTGTAGGGTTTTCGCTCGGCCTAGATGACCAGCAAGTCTACTGTTGTGTAACTGAAGCATAATTTTCTTCCTAATTAGTTTCGGAACAACTAATTGCAAAGTAATGGACGTGTCCTTATTTTCCCATTTTCGGTAAACTACATTATTTTTAACTTCGAGTACCGACCATTGTTTCAATAGAACATCAAGTTCTTTGTCTGACTTTGCTAATGTAGGACGTTCATTTGACGTTAGCAAGAAACTCTTACTGTTTTAATTGTATCATCCGCTGACTGTAAACGTTTAATGTCTACATCAGTACCTAACCAATTTGAACCTAACAACATTTGATCATTTTTATTTTTTTTTTGGTTTTGTTTATTTGTAACGGCTGATACTGTTTGGTTTTGACGCAGGCACTTTTTTGCCTATCTGACTCCTCTGAGCTATTGCCTTTGCTGCTGGGTAAGGTATCGTAACATTGGTTACTGTCAAGCCTCTTACATCGGCGCGAGGGGCGTCTAGATAAATCGTCTGCATTTCCATGCAGAGAGCCTCTCCGATGTCTTATCTCAAAGTCGCACGTCTCTAGGAAGGAAAGCCAACGGGCTAACATCCCTTCAGGTTCCTTAAAATTCTTAAGCCAAAGCAGCGAAGCATGGTCAGTGCGAAGGAGAAAATGTCTCCCATAAAGATAGTGCTTGAATTGTTTAATGAAAACTACAACAGCCAGAAGTTCGCGATACGTAGTGCAGTATTTGCTTTGAGATTTCGACAATGTTTTACTTCTGTACGCTATAACCTTTTCTTGACCGTTTTGTATCTGCGATAAGACTGCACCAACGCCAAATGCGCTAGCATCGGTATCAAGTATAAACGTTTCCTTGATGTCAGGATATGATAGTATCGGGGTATCTGTCAGTAACCTTTTAAGAGTAGTGAAAGCATTTTCGCTTTCCTCAGTCCACTCAAACGATTTGTTTTTCTGTCTTGTTAAAGGGTAAGCAATTGACGAGAAATTGTATATGAATTTTCGATAATACGACGCGAAACCCAGAAAACTTCTCACATTCGAAATACTTTCGGGTACCGGCCATTCTTTAATTGCGATGATTTTCTTCGGATCACACTGAATGCCGTTAGCTGAGACTACGTGACCGAGAAATGACACTTTGTCTTTGAAAAGAACGCATTTCTTAGGTTTGAGTTTTAACTTTGCGCCTCTAAATCGTTCGAAAACTGATCGTAGATTCTCTAAAGTTTCTCAAAACGTTTTGCCAAAAACAATGACATCGTCTAAATAGACGAGACATTTCTCCCATTGAAGTTTGCAAAGTACAATCTCCATTAATCGTTCGAAGGTTGCCGGACTATTTGACAGTCCGAAAGGCATTACCGTAAATTCATATAATCCCTTATGACTAGCAAAGGCTGTCTTTTGTCTATCATCGGGGTGCATAACTACTTGCCAGTATCCGCTGGCTAAGTCGAGTGTGCAAAAATATTTTGCACCGGCCAGTGAATCAAAAAATTCATCCAGTTTCGGCAGCGGATACGCGTCTTTTACGGTGACAGCATTTAAGCGCCGATAATCAACGCAAAAACGCGTTGAGCCGTCCTTTTTCTTGACTAGAACAATGGGCGAAGCCCATGGAGAATTACTGGGTTCTATTACTCCTTTCTGTAACATATTTTCTATTTCGTGCTCATCGACATCTCGCTGAGATATCGGAAGTCGTCTTTGGGGTAGCTTAATCGGTTTTGCGTCCCCAATGTTTTAAAAAAATTGATTGAACTCATTTTTTCTCGGCTGATGAAAGTTTATCTGACATATTTTCTAGCAGTGATTTCAAATGATCTGGTAAACCTGACTGTAAAGACATATCATCTTTATTTTCTACTTCCGAACTTTTGTACTCATCATTGTCTATGATACAATCTACAGCTTGTAAACTAGCTATACATTTATTCTTCTTTAAATGTATATCATTGTCAGTAGGATTAAGGACAGAAAACACCACAGATGACTTTGTGATATTGACAATTGATTTCAGTATAAGGACATCATGTCCTGTCTGGTCCTTATCTGGCTCTAAGATGCACGGCACATCATCCAGAATACTACCTATGACATTTCCGGTAATAAACATCTCAGACCTAGGCGGTATTCGAATATTTTCAGAAATTTGAACTCTTGCACATGTATGATTTAAACTATTTTCCCTACACAACTGGATATTAAATTCTGAGGACATTAATATTCCTCTACAAGTATCCAACACGACTTTGTTGTCAGACAGGAAATCAAACCCCAGCATACCAGAACAGACCCCCCAATTCCGCAATTACAATCGGGATATCAGATTTGGATCCATTTATCCAAATAGGAAAATTATACATTTCCCATAAACACGTAAGGGTTCGCCGGTTGCTACCTCAGTTAAATTAGACTAGGACTCATTTTCTGGTATACCTTCATCGATAGCAGAGAAACAGATGAGCCCGTGTCTATGAGCATATTCACGCTCATATCACTAATCCTAACTTTAGCAAACCAACAGCTTTGTGAAATAGCTGACAACCTAATAAAAGATGGCCTTGTCAATTTATTATCAGTTGTATTTATTTGGGCTGGGCTTTTGGCCCCGAGCTCAGCCCCGTTTAGTTTAAGGGGGCCGACTATAGTTTCCATTGCGCAATATTTCGCGCATCATAGGAAGATGAAGCGTATTTACTGTTATAATGCAACTTTTTTGGCTTAATTATTAAAATTAAACAAAATTAAGAAATTATAGGTATAAAAATATAATTACAATTTGATATAACTGATTTTTTAACCGATTTTGCAATTGATAGGTAGGTTGACGTCATTGCAGTGCGTTTTTGATGCTATGATAATCTGTAGCTCTTAAAGTAAGAGGTAATAAAAATATTATTAAAGAAAAAGTAATGAACATACGCTCTTGAAATTTAAAATATAGACATTTGATAATACCTCTAATATTTTTACTATGTTTTCATGTGAATCCGTTGTGTACGTCATATTTTGTAATACTCTATAAAATTAGTAAAATTTGCAAATCTTTTGCATTTTGAGATGCCCCCTCTGGTAACAAAACGGTAGAATTTTGTGTTTCTTACATATATTGTATAATATAGTATTACTCATCAAATATTATAGTTTGAACAAAATGTCTATTGTAATATTTGTATAATTTGCTATAAAGTGCTAAAAATGGGTATTTTCCTATATAATCCTATAGTAAATGTACCTGTATTTTGAGACGGTCCCTCAAAAATACCTAGACGGTAGATTTCCCCCAAACTTTGCATGTACACTGAAGTTAATGTAAGTTATATATGGTATAAAAATGAAGAGTTTCGCTATTGTAGTTTTCACACAATAAAACTATAGTCGGCCCCCTTAAATCACTGGTTCTTTGCTCGGAGTGAACATTTGCCTGTTTTGATGCCATGTTAGGCGTCTCAGATTTCCGAGGACAAAATTTAGAAATATGTCCTGACTGCAATTGTAACACATCATTTTCTTGCGCGCGTCATTTTGTTTGCTTTGATAAGAGGGTTTGGTATGAGAATTGTCTTTTTCGGCCAAAGTTTGAACCGATTTTTTCAAAATGTCGAGCGATTTTTCTATATCAGAGATCCGATTTCAGATTTGCTCACATCGTTATTTGATTTTAAAGCTCTTACAGATTGAGCTTCGGCATCTCGCGGTTTACGAGGAATATTCTGTATTCCTTCAAATGCCTCAAATTCAAGGGCCAATGAGATTGCCTTATCTAATGTGAGTGGGTGTGCAAACTGCACATGACGTCTTAATTCCTGATTGCTTAGACCATTGACCTTTTGTTCGACAATAATACTCTCTCGTAACGAGATAGGTATTTCCAGAAATGCGCAACTCGCAAGTCTCTTTAAAGTATAACCGTACTCAGCTGCTGATTCTCCGGGTAGTCGCCTGCGATTACGGAACTCGCAGCGGTATGCCGTTTCGCGTTCAGCACACTGTAAAAAATGTCTTTAGAGTCTAAACATTTTTCTAAACACTATTCTTGTAGACAGATTTTTAACATGTTTAGTACTTCAACACATTTATTTTCTAAACATGTTTAGGTATCCGTTTATTTTCTATCCATGTGCTTGTTGAAGCTCGTGTTTACGGCCTAAACGTGTTTAGAATTTCAAAATGTTAAACTAGTAAACAAGATAAAATGCAATCAAAATTAAAGAATTGTTATCCAAATATGGTACACTTATAATATAACGATCATATAATAAACCAACGTACTTATCTCTGTACAAATTACAAAGAACTTCAGAGTGATTTTATATTTATTATTAGTTTACTAGAAAATTAAATTAAAATGTTTAACATTTTATCCATCTAAGAATAAAAAGTCATTTTTTAAACAAACTCACACATCCAATACAGTATGCCACAAAACCTTTGAAATTCGTATTTAAGTTTTCAAACTCTTAATGTCTTTTAGTTTTTTTTTTTTTTTTAATTTTTTTCTATATCATCGAGATACAAATCGTAAATCGTCCACAATTTGAAAGTATTTGGGATATCTCAAGTCCTGAGCTTAGTAACACAGCAAAAGCCCCGGCTCAGGGAGTTCAAGTTAGTAGACCCCATTATCTCCAGTCCTCTTCCAATAATTGTGTTCATAATGCTATTCTTTTCCTCTGTGATGATCATCAACTTGGCTGGATCCTTAAGTTTCTCGCTTTTAGTAATATGTTGTTTTGCTGCAAAAAATAATTCTAGTAAAATAAAAAAAATTTATACAAACAAAACAAATATAATGGACAGAAATTTCAGTCTTAACGCGAAAGAAGGAAATAGTCCATGAAGAGGGACGGCTGAAGAAACCTCTAACATATATATGTAACGGGAATCCCGGCAATAATAATTTGAAGAACTTTCTGGTTTTATAATTTCTTTTATATCAATAATTATATGGCTCTGAAATTAATATAAAATATACAATAACATTAGAATGGTACAATAAAATATAATAGTAGATATACATAGTAGTAATTGTTCAAATATATCATAAATGAATATTTCACTCTATGGAATGTTGTTACACTTTACATGCACAAAGGGCAATAACTCTTATAAGCTAAACATACTTTCCAAAATCGTGAAGAGTTATCTTTCATATATAACTTAAATAATAAAAACAGTAATGCATACCGGTTTGTGGAACCAAGTCCATCTGACAAACTGTGTGGATCTTTTCAGATATGATGTTACTCTATATTAATAATAAATAAATTCCTAAAGATATGCTCTTTACAATAACTCTGTATTTACACCAAAATACTTCTTATGAAAATATCTACTTATATACATTTAATAGGATCTGAAATATATGTATTAACTCATATGGAAATATCAGATTTATCAACATCTGATCTAGACATAAAATATTCCATACACATAGTTTTTACAAAGTATCAAATTCTTAGTTTCTTATATATATCATAATTCATATTCTAATATAGATTAGAATGTTAAAATATTAGTACTTACATATTTCTGTACTGTTTATGTCAGTAAGTCAGTTTAAGATTTCAATATTTCAATAATTCACCAGATCAAGTTTTCTACGTCTGAAACTCTGAGATCTTTCAAACTGAGTAAATATCACTCACTAGACAATGTAAAACCCTTGACCAATGAAATGTAGATGTTCAACCAATGAATGAATGTGTGTATGAAATGTATAGGTGGATCAAGACGGATGGGTGGTAACACTTAATACCTTATTAGTAATTATCTAATTTATTTTACTATCTTAAATTTATTTTATTTATTTATTATTTATTTAATTATTTAATAAAATATACATCTACTACATATATGTTATAGATACTGATAACAAACAACTTAGATACAATGAAATAAAGTACAAGTTGCATAATTTACTTGTACATGTACCAATGATCCAATCCAGAGATTCTTTAGCCCCTAGCCTTTCTGCTGGAAGTATATGTTTTCTCTGTGTGGTTAAAATTGTCTTTTTTTTCAACCTCTCCATTATTTTCTCTATAATAAAATAATTTTCAATTATTAATTGGGTTTCATGTATAAACATTCTATTTATTGTATCCAAGATATATTTGTGTGTATAGGACACATACAACACACTACTCGTATCTCAATAATAATATGATACATATTTGCTCTTTGTTGAAAGTTATCGTCCATAAACATATACATTATTTCATAACCCTATGAATAGTAAAACGGTATCAATTAATAATGGTGTACATTAATTTTGTACATGTATCTTTTAGTAAAGAATGCAAGATCCTACGATAAACAAATACTGCTGACATTGTTTAGCTCTCTCGTCAAGCTCAAATTTTGTAAATAAATTCGTACAAACATTCTAAATCACAATTTTTAAGAAGCATCCCTCGTGTATTACACTTAATCTGCAACAGTCGTTTCTTGAATTTCTATCATTTTGATAGGATAAACGATTTTCTCTTAATGCTGTGATTTTCTTTGTTCGACGACCGCGCTAATTCATGTTTGAATATATCTCGATCATTTCCGGAAGACAACTCCGTATTTCACTGACTGAAGAATGAAACACGTGTTTAATTTCTAAACGTGTTAAGGTATTATATACTTTAGACCGAAGTGTTTAGTTGTTAAACATAATATTAAACATATTTAGATGTAAACATGTAATGATAGCTAGTGTTTATTTCCTAAGCACATTTTTTACAGTGCAGGATTGAACCTCTGAGTTAACACATATTTTAATAACTCTTAATCACTTAATTGGGCTTGTGTCAGGTCACCAAGAATTCTTTGCGCTGAACCACGTAAACTCATTGCGAGTTGAGCTGCCTTCTCGGTTTGTGACCATTTATTCCAAATGGAAACTAGCTCAAAGTGGCAAATGTAGTCTGCCCAATCGACTTTTTCTCCTGTAAAAAAATCGGGTTCTTTTTGTTTTCGATGTCGCTCGTGCGAGTCTAATAAGTACTCATTCAAAGGTGATGGACCAACCGAATTTCGGGCACCTGTCGTCGCTACATTAGGCGCTTGTATTCTTTGTTTACCATTTAATGAATTTATTTCTTGGTCTTCACTTTCAAAATTTTTTGACTTTGACAAACACGGAGTTTGTTCTGATTTCTCACGGACAAACTGCTACGAAGGTATTTGACCATTTCGGTCTAACACATCTGAGCGAAAATGAATCTCACTTTCTGAGTGGGTTGGTCTTTCACAGGGAATTTTCTGTGCCAAATAATGATATGGATTTTTAGGAAACTGCAATGAGGGTATTTGACCATTTCGGTCTTTTACATCTGAGCGAAATTGAATCTCATTTTCTGAATGGACTGGTCTTTCACAGGGAATTTTCTGTGCCAAATAATGATTTGGATTTTGAGGGAAGGGTTCATAGGTGCGGTTTGCACAAGAAAAATTAATTTTGGGGTTTTCTTCTTCTGCCCATTGACCGGTAACGGTAGCCTAGTTGTAGAGCGTTCGCTTCGTGATCGGGAGGCCCGGGTTCGATTCTCGATCGCGGCGCCGCGTCATACCTAAGACGTAAACAAAGGTAGTGACTGTTCCTTCGCCAAGCGCTCGGCACTAGAAGTGAAAGTCACGGGTCTTTCGGATATGACCTTAAAAACGTAGGTCCCGTGTCACGGTAGGCGCTGGCACGATAAAGAACCCTCACTGCTCAATGGCCCTGAGTGCCGAGTATAGGTCTAAATTTGAAGCCCTTCACCGGCATCGGTGACGTCTCCATATGAGTGAAAAATTCTCAAGAGGGATGTTAAACAATATACAATCAATCAATCAATCTTCTGCCCATTGAGGATAAAGGGAAGCTATGTTTTCATCATCTGCAAGAGGGGAACCGATTCTACAATTTGTCAGTGGAGTACTTTGTGAAAAACCATACCGGTTAGTTCTACAATGTAAATTGTAGTTGTTCCCCTGTGCTAAATCCCTATCATGGGTCACGTGACTTTTGTATTTTGTTTTCAGCGTCTGATTTTCACATGGGGACGACAGATTTTGTAGCGAACATGTCGCATTTTGATCAGAAAAACTATGATTGGGAACATTTTGTGAGAAATGATGAACATTTTGTTCATGTGTCAGTCCACGATCATTTTGATAATTGTAACTAGGGATGGATTTTTCTCGCCTACGCATCCTGGGACTATGGCTAGGGCTATCATTTTCCATGTTAAACGAACATTTAGGCCTAGCAGGTATGTCATTTCCTTCAGTGTTTATGTAATTAATGAATGACCCTACATCGTCAACGCTTTCTCTCATACAGAACTGATTCCGAGTTTCGATTGAAACATTTCCATTTCTGTTAGATCCGCCGATTTGTTTAGATTCGCAGTCTTGGCGAGAATCAAGATTGCTAGGTCTTAACCAACGCTTGAATCTGTTGGACATGTCACTAAAAAGTTTTGTTGCTGAAGCCATAATTTCTTTCTATAATTTTTTTTTTATTTTTTATTTAACGGTTGTTTAAAATGATTTTTCAATTTTGATCAACTGTAAATCGCCGGGCGAGCCCCCAAAATTGTAACGGGAAATTTGGTGTGTTTCCATAATTATCAAAAAGTTCTGCGATTTACAGTGACAAAAACAATAATAACGTTTTACAGGTTTAATAAGTTAACAATCAGGTAATAAATATATCAATAACAAGTGAAATCTGGGGATTGGTGGAAGATTATTATCTATATAAATAACGATAAATACGTCCGTCGACTACTGGTGCCTAGCTGAGACTGCCACAGGCGTATCACGGTGGTCACGCCGGTCACTGGCGTTACTCAGAACGGCCTGACCCACTCGCTGCGCCAGCAACGTTCCCGACTGCATAATATGTATTAAGCAATATAGTTATCTATAGTAGTAATAATAATACACAAGAATAGTATAATAAATATACAAAAAAAATCTTCCACCATTACACATGTAAAAATTCGTCATAAGCAAAACCGATGACGTAATGCAAATATTCTACACGTACACCTTTGCGTACACGCTAGTTTGCTAAACCTCTCTAATATTACTAAGTGAAGGTATTAATATCAGTATTGACCATTTTATAGTAGAGTCAAGGTTATTACCATTTCCCTCGTCATTAAGACTTAAAAAAAAAATGCAGGCGATCATGAGTGTAGGGTTATCTATTTCAAAAGATTTAATGTTTTTCTCTTTGCATAGAAAGATGTTACCATATAGGATCCATAAGATATTACCAAATTGACTCAAATAGTTTAACAAAACTGGATTTTGGGTAATCTGAGCATTCTTTGTTTTTCTTAATTTTTTTAGGATATTAAAGTTTTATATTTCTATTTTCCTTATTTTTACATACGGTAAAGCAGTCATATAGAGATAAAAATGATACAACAATGAAAATGTTTTGACTCTTTAGGAAGAGAGTAAAAACACTTTATTCTTTGGATTTTTGGCTCATATCTGTACTCAGAGTTGAAGCCTTTAAAAGCTAACATAATTGAAGATTGTTTGGAAATGCATATTTATTTGATATATTCAAAAACTTATCTCTATCATTAATTAAGCTTACATTTGAAAAAAAATTCTTCTTTGATCTTGTAAAAATTTATAACAAAATCCGTAGCTCTATAATAATTTTGAGAAGCAGAAAAGAAGAATTTTTCGTATGCCACCATTCTGCCAAAAGTATAGTCCCTGTAAGTTTCCACTACAATTTATCATTTCTATTCAAAATTGTATAATTGTGATGAGGGAAGAAAAATATCGTCTTTGAAATCCTTTTCATATAAATATAGAAGACATATAAACAAATATACATTGAATATTTCATATACTCCGAAACCAGAGAAGACTCCTACCTGAAACAATAATATAGGGACTTGATAATGACATTAAGAGTGGCCATCTACAATAGCCCTCTATATACTGCTCACAAAAATACTGTTTCAAGCAATATATTTATGTAGTAAGAGTTATCTGCTCTTCAATAAATGGAAAATTACAGTCCGTTACCGAATTGGTGTAAATATTCTTTGCATATGTGTGGGTATTTACAGAAAAATAAAGTATTTGCATATTTTATGAAATGAAACCTATGAACAATAATCCAACAAGTTGGTTTCAATAAGGACTGATGAGCAAATTACCAATGGTCCAGCGTTGAATGCATACGGCAGTCCAACATATATAATGAGAATTGTTGGCCCAACTTGACCTTGTAGTTTAACAAACTTTTGAAAAACTCGACCCTAAGTTCTGATCACGTGATGCTCAGGTTTTTATATTTCCAGTGTAGTGTAGATTTCAAATTGTCAAATCACGGTCCCGGGAGTAGTAATATAATGGAAAACTCGGGTTAACAATAAGTGCAAAAGTTTCTCAGGTGAGCGTTGTGGCACATGGTCCTCTTGTTTGTATGTGTACTATGAATGATTTTTCATCGTCATCTCTCTTTCGTTTTGTAACTTATTTTAAACTTTGTACAGTTTTCACTTACATTAGCTACAGAAGTGATGCGTTTTATGTCTAGAAGTCTTTTACAATAACGCTACAGATCTCGTA
This sequence comes from Saccostrea glomerata, assembly GCA_003671525.1. Lineage (NCBI taxonomy): Eukaryota > Metazoa > Mollusca > Bivalvia > Ostreida > Ostreidae > Saccostrea > Saccostrea glomerata. The sequence continues at coordinate 71,770 of PRKT01000332.1, forward strand.
ACGGAAATAATGGCGAGAATTTCTTCCACTTTCCAGTACTGGTCAGTCAATTACATTTCCCTCCCTAAATCTAGGCATATTTGTTAACCAACTTTATTTTACACACCTCCAGATACTTTTTTCATCTATAAGATGTCAATAAGCAAGAGATTTAGTGGAGTGACTAGACCATCAAAAATTTGAATTTAATGGACCACCCTACCCTACGGCTCATTTGTACCTTTTTGGACAGATATATTATCAGGCAATATTTTTGGCCCGGTCGTAGAAAATTCTATGGTCAAAATTTAAAATAAAAGGAGATCAAAGATTAATGAACAAAATCTGACCATGATATTGTACATATAAAGAAAAGTTAAAGGAATTTGTGAAAAAAATGTATATTTATATAGTAATTTTATTTATTCGGTGAATATATTGATTTCATGGAAAAGGAAGGAATTCGAAAAATTGAATAAGAATGCCCGTTTGTCTGTCTGTAAAATGAAAGGTTTGTCTTATAGTATTTTATTTAAACTTAAAAAGTTTAATGCTATTGTACGTTATTCTTTACGTACTAACACGTAATATTTAGTACACACAGTAAAGAAAAATAAAGTTTTTATTAAGCCTTTTTCGTCTGATTCATTATTTTTTAAAGAAATTGTTCAAAGCTTTTTTACAAATACTAAGTAGCTTTTTTGTAAACTTCTGATAGAGGTCATCCTTGCTCTCACACTGAATTTCGGTACTCCTGTCTCATCCAAAAGACAGACAACAGAATATTAAAAGTTTTAATATTATTAATTTCTCTGTTAAATGAGTCAATTTTTTATCAATGAATGTTGTCTATGATTTGAACATTTACGTTTAATTTGATGAACTATTGAATATAAGCGTTTACTCATAAATTAAGCAGGTTATATTGTAGATATTTGGGGGTTTTGAAAGATTTTTAACACTTATTGGTGTTTAAGTTTCAACTCTTTGAAAAAGGGGCGAAGAGATAAATTAATGACGTAATACGTTTGCTAGTGGCTGTAATTTCTATTCTTGGTTTTCATGTGCACGTCCATGTATATATTTATCTTGTGGCAATATTTACATTAAATGCATGTCGTGCGTGGCTTTTTTCATCTGCTGACTGGAAATATCTTTGAATTTTGAAAAAGGCTGATTGCCTAAATACTCAGTAGTCTTGGTCATTTCATCAGAAGTCCTAAAAAGAATGTTGGAACCTCCTTGTTGTTTCTGAGGTTGGTTAAAGATACCGTATATAGTACTTTGCCTTCTGTCTCCATTGCAATTTGTAAGATTAATATTAGACAATTCTTGAAGCAAAACTGACAATTCTTTGTCAAAAGGAAAAATATCGAAAAAGCTTTCTTATGACAGAACATACCATGAGTTTTCCAAGGAAAAACAAAAGTGAATTGCTTTTACGGTTCCGTTTGATTTATATCTTCCTTTCTGGTACGTCTTTTCAAAAGAAAACTTAAGTACTGTAAGCAAAATATGATACCCCCGCTCATAAAGGATTATAGTAACAGAGTACAATTTTTGGCAGTATATGTAAATGAGGAAATGCGTAAACAAAATATGTATCCCTTAGTTTGAATATTGACAAAGTCCATGTTTTTGCTGTAGAAAACACTAAATATATTTTCGAAGGAAATATAAAATAGTTTCTGTAAAGTGATGGACAGTCTTTAAGATGAAATACTAAAATCGTTCTTCTCTTTCTGTTTCATACTTGCGTTACTCTATATTGCTTATGAAGTAGAAAGGCAATATCCAATCATGCAAGATATCATATTTAAACAAGAATGTGAATGAAAAGTGACATGTTTGTCCTTTACGTATTTGTTTAAATTGAAAAAAGGAAAATTAATTACTTTTAAATGCCCATTAATTTAAATTCAAACTGAATATTAGCTTTATCTTAATAAAAATGGAAGCCAATTTAATATATTTAACAATATTTTGATCGATGGAGTCACTGTCATAGACATAATGGGATTCTACAATCCGTTTCCAGTTACACAAAACATTTAAGATCAAGTAGAATACAAGACTTAATGTGAAGATGTCTTTAAAAAAGTGCGGTTTATTTGAACAGAAATCGTTGTCTTATAAATCTTTTTAACACTTTTAAAAGTAAACATTCGTTATTAATATTGCATGAATAATTGTATTGAATATATTTTGTTGAAATTAACGCAGTTTCTATAACAAAACATATTATGTTGTTTTTTTAAGGGGGGGGGGGGGG
>PRKT01000332.1:74205-90513 GCA_003671525.1 Saccostrea glomerata
TCCCCCCCCCCCCTTTTTTTTTAACTTTCGTCGCAAGTTTAAAAAAAATGACTTGAGAAAACTCTACGACCGGAAGAAAATGTATGAGGAGGGATGTTTCTCTAATAAAATATATCTTACAGCCGTAGGGTATGCCGGTCCATTAAACTCGAAAACTACGCATCTTTTTCTAGGATTGTCACTCCACTAATTAGTTTGAATAACTGGGAGGCAAATAAAGTATACAGATTCGTTAAAGAATTAGTTTGGCATAATGGAGTGAATAAGTTAATGATGGTCGATGACCAATGCTACAAAATGAAGAAATTATCCCCAATTTTGTGCAGAAAAATCGTTCGTTGTTAAAATTCGTCGTTAATTGCTCATTATTTTCATAACGGGAAGGTCAAGGACTGATAAAAACATATAAAAACATAACGCTAAAGTTCTCCAGCTACACTGTCACATGACAGTTCTTAGCAGGTCTCTCTCTTTGTATACATATGTCAATTTCCTATTATACCTACATGTGTACTGCTGCAATAAATATAAAACATCGAATGCTATAACCTTTATTTCTATATAAGGATGATCTGCGATGTGCAGCATTATTGCACAAGTAAATAGCACTATATAAACTAGAGAAAAAGAAAGAAATGAACAAGAATTCCAAAAATAATCATAAACCCCCAAAACCCTTATAATATACCCTTTATATAAGTAACGTCTATAATTGTATATATATGAAAAAATATTACAAAAAAGGAATATAAAGGGGAAAAGGGTTAATGATAAAGAGAAATAAAGATGAGTTTCTCCAACAATTGGTGGTAATTTTCCCCTGTCAGAACATACAAATAAATCCATCTGTAAGTATACAAATTGCTAAATCTGGATTATAGCTATATTATTAGAAAAGAATTCATGTCATTGAATTGAAATCGTTGTATTGCTAAAATCTACATCAAAACATTTAAACTAGGATTATATCGGATATGAAAACAACATATTTAAAAGTTCTTTCAGCTCAGAAACTGTCATCTCTCAGTATTAAATATATATGATTAGATTAGCATCGGCCTTTGTCCTCGGGTAACTAGGCGCTGAGAGCCATGCTGATCTGTCTGTCATGTTTTCCTTCAGACAGGCACGTGACGCTCAAAAGTGGATGGTCAGTTTTCTGTAGATATTTCTGAAAATTCAGACATAAGGTAACTTTATTAATCCTCAAAATCTTATGAATGAACTTTCATGGCAATCATCATCAACATAACATCAACATCTAGTTTTGTTTTAAGGAAAAAAATTAAAAATTGGATAAAATTCACGGTAACATTAATTAATAAAAGCTTGTTTGGTACGAGTGTAAATCAAGATGCGTCATTTGTCCATATTGATCATAAATTTAAGTAGTTCTGCTTACATGGGCATAATTCATTGCATTCTTTCTTTCAGCAACAGAAGTTTCCAATCCAATCCAGACGTAGACAGCATTTTTGGTGTCGACAATAAACACTGTTAAAAAAATGTTAAAAATGTTAAAAAATGTTAAAAAAATCAAAAGAAATATATCTCATTGTTACACTTATCCAAACTATGGTGAGTTTTAAGCAAGTCTGACCTAGGATTGATCTGCAAGTCTCGATGTTTGATGTCAAATTCCCAGTAGAAAATATTTTAAACAGCAGTCTTCAGTTTCACTCACCTTGCTGTCCAAATCAGACGTGGATACTGACCCACTCTTCCCTAAATAGACTCACCTTACTGTCCAAATCAGACGTGGATACTGACCCACTCTTCTCTACATAGACTCACCTTACTGTCCAAATCAGACGTGGATACTGACCCAGTCTTCTCTACATAGACTCACCTTGCTGTCAAAATCAGACGTGGATACTGACCCACTCTTCTCTACATAGACTCACCTTGCTGTCCAAATCAGACGTGGATACTGACCCACTCTTCTCTACATAGACTCACCTTACTGTCCAAATCAGACGTGGATACTGACCCACTCTTCTCTACGTAGACTCACATTGCTGTCCAGATCAGACGTGGATACTGACCCACTCTTCTCTACAAGGACTCACCTTACTGTCCAAATCAGACGTGGATACTGACCCACTCTTCTCTACGTAGACTCACCTTGCTGTCCAGATCAGACGTGGATACTGACCCACTCTTCTCTACACAGACTCACCTTGCTGTCCAAATCAGACGTGGATACTGACCCACTCTTCTCTTCACAAACTCACCTTACTGTCCAAATCAGACGTGGATACTGACCCACTCTTCTCTACATAGACTCACCTTGCTGTCCAGATCAGACGTAGATACTGACCCACTCTTCTCTACACAGACTCACCTTGCTGTCCAGATCAGACGTGGATACTGACCCACTCTTCCCTACTTTAAACGTCAGATTTCCCGAGGCATCAGACAATCTATGGAAAAAAGATGTTGTCATACTTTGATAAAACAAAGTGTAAATTTATATAATTGGAGCAAGTGGCCTTTTTTTTATTTCAACGTCTTTTTCAGAAGCCCCTATCTTATAAAGTTCTTGAAGTAAATAATATTCCATTCTATCAAGAAGAAAACATTTTTAATAAAGAAAAGAGGCCCATGGGTCAAAAATGGGAAAAGTTTACAGACGGACAGACGGACGGACAGATGACGGACAAAATGTGATAAGAAAAGTTCACTTGAGCCTTCGGTTCAGGTGAGCTAAAAAAGTAAAACTTAGGAATGGGGGTAACAGGAAAACCTATTTCAAACCTACTGGCGTCGGAATTTCATAAATATTATGGATTCTGTTGAAAATTACGCCAGACGATGGGCCAGATATGAAAAAGAAGACATTGACACCTTGTCAGAATGGATTAAATGTATCAGATCCATGTTAAAGTCACGTATTAAAAGATTAAGGGGCAAAATGAAAACCATCTATCCTTCTGTGTTCAATAAACCAGAAGTGAAAATAGAATTAGATGAATTACACGATCAATACGTACTGGTTCCTGCCGACAAAGCAGGAAACAACATTGTCTTCGTTTGTAAGGCTTATTATATAAATTGCATTCTAGAAGATCTTGGATTTGATTCTACAAGTGGTAATCCTACATATACATATACTTCTCTTTCTAAGGAAGAAATTCTTCAAAATCACCTGTCAGTTTTGAAAACTTTTAATATTCCACAGAGCCAAAATGAATTTGAACTACCTATATACAGGTAAACTTCGGTATCTCGACATCGGATATGTCGACATCCTGGGATAAGTCGACGTCCGTCTTCGGTCCCGGCATTATTAACTATATAAATGATTTGCAAAAACTCTGATATGTCGACCTCGGTAATGTCGACTACCCCGCTTATCTCGACGTATTTCACAGTCCAAAGAGCAAAATTTACCTGGTGTATGTCGACATCGGTGCATTTTTCTGCTCTACTTAACATAATTGTTTGTTAGCTGGTCGCTCGTCACGCACGAACGACTCCGAAACTTCACAAGAATCCTTACAAACAAAGATACATTGCAGGATCCAGTAAATGTTCAACCAAGCCTCTTTCGTTACTTCTCACTAAATATTGACAGTACTGAAGGAAAAACTTCAAGAGTACTGTACAACTATATACCGTGGAATCACAAAATTTCGTGGGGGTTTATGTAACCGAGCAGTAAGGCAGATGTTGTTTTCATAATTTATTCAGAAAATAAAGGCATTGATCTAAAATAAACAAAGTACATAATAAGTCAAAATTACAAAAGTTGAGAAAATAACATATGAGATAATTTACCTACAGTATACGTTTAAGAAAAATGAACTCTATGAAAAATGTGTACTGTAAACAATTCAAATTGAAATCTTACAGACTCATTATAATTTCAGTTACAACTTTGAATGCAAAAATACAATAAAGTAAAACGTTTGCAATCAAAATAATAACGTAAATCAAATCTTTATATGGCAATGAAACACATAATCAAATATACAAGTTACATACCATAAGATGCGTATGATGGACACTGGATTTAAAATATACTTCTTTCTTCGAAACGTAATACTGCTCTGATATACAAGGTAAAGCGCGGTAAATTTATACTTATAATGAAAATGTATTATTGGATGAAAAAATAGGAAATAACCAATCAAATGAAAGAGCCAATGAAATCATAGAATAAAACTTTACTCAGGCAACTCAATCCAGGTGCGCAATAGAACTTTTGGTTAATCAAATTTTAAGATTTTATTTCTCAAAACGATATGAAAAAATAAGTAAAAACGAATAAATACATATAGAAATAGATTTCATAATGTCACATTTAATTTTCGTTGTTTTCGTGGTATGACAAGACCCACGAATTCATGTCCACAACGAAATGTAAAATTTCACACACATAAGTACTCATTAATTCTTGATCCACGAAATCAAATCCCCACGAACCAAGAAATTTTCCTCAAACCACGAAAATTTGACCCCACGAAAATATGTGATTTTACAGTATTCAAGAAGTGGTGTAAATCACAAGCAAGTTGATGAAACAAGAATATCAACAGTCTCGTTTAAAGTCATCATTTCGTAAATTCTATGGTCGATACAATGACCTTATGAGCAAATACAATTTATCATTGAATGAAATGCTGACTGACGTTTTTCATACCAATTGTTAGTCCATTATTTATACACTGAATTGACTACGGATTTTTTCCGTTATTTCCTGATTATGACAACGAGCACACGGCGGGTGTGACCGGTCAGCAGGGGATGCTCACTCCTCCATGGCACCTGATCCCACCTCTGATGTTTCGGAGGTCCGTGTTTGCTCTGCTCTTATTTTGTATATTTGTTTAATGGACGTTGAGATTGAATACTGTTCGTTATTTCCATATCTTTATGTGGATACTTAAAAATTCTAAAGAACTTTTGGACAATTTGAAATCACAAGACTTTACAAAAATCAACAGCATAAAAACTTACGACTTTTCAAGTTTATACACAACAATTAGGTTTACTTACCTCGTCATTGGTCATTTGAAGAATTATTTTGTTAAAACAGATTCTCATTGCACACATAAGTACTCTGAAGTTGACATCAAGAAGATGCTTGAGTTTCTGATTGACAATATCTATGTGATTTTTGGAGACCAGGTATTCCAACAATCTATTGGAATTCCCAGGGGTACAAATTGCGCTCCGTTATTAGCAGACTTATTTTCATATTCATATGAAGCAGAATTTTTGCAAAATCTTTTGCATGAAAAGAAGAAAACACTTGCTGTGGCCTTCAACTCGACATTTAGATATATCGACAACGTATTGTCAATTAATAATGATAATTACCATTCCTACGTCGACACGATTTTTCCTAGTGAGTTTGAGATAAAAGATACCACAGAGTCCGACACTTCTGCTTCATACTTGGATATTTTACTTGAAAAAGACACTAATGGTAATCTAACAACCAAGCTATATGATAAACGTGATGACTTTAACTTTTCTATCGTCAACTTCCCTTACTTATGCAGCAATATACCTTCATCACCTGCATACGGAGTATTTATATCTCAGTTGATTCGATACGCAAGAGCATGCTCTACGTATGAACAATTTCTTAAACGAGGTAATTTATTGACAAGCAAGTTGATGAAACAAAAATATCAACAGTCTCGTTTAAAGTCATCATTTCGTAAATTCTATGGTCGATACAATGACCTTATGAGCAAATACAATTTATCATTGAATGAAATGCTGACTGACGTTTTTCATACCAATTGTTAGTCCATTATTTATACACTGAATTGACCACGGATTTTTACCGTTATTTCCTGATTACGACAACGAGCACACGGCGGGTGTGACAGGTCAGCAGGGGATGCTCACTCCTCCATGGCACCTGATCCTACCTCTGATGTTTCAGATGTCCGTGTTTGCTCTGCTCTTATTTTGTATATTTGTTTAATGGACGTTGAGATTGAATACTGTTCGTTATTTCCATATCCTTCTTCGAAGACATGCATAATTTTTTTCTAGATGTGTGCATGTCCTTTATGTGGAGACTTAATTGTCATTTGTCGACCTCCAGAGGTTATCAAGAAAAGTCGAAAAAATGAAACATTCTGAATTACTGATACATTTATTTGATGAAGATTTTCAGCCTTTACATCAAGTCAGTCATTTCAGAATCTTAGAATTTGTCTTTGAGAAAATATGTGATGGTATTTGTGTATTTGTGCCCCAATACACTTTATGCCCCTCAGCCAACCTGAAAAGTTCTACTGTCAAATCTTTCGGCTTCATGTTCTCTGCTTCATCTCTAACATCATCTTCCGTCAGGGCATGGTCAAACTCGTGCTGTAAAAGGGATTAAGGCATGGTAAATCTCATGCTGTTAAAGGGATAAAGGCCTGGTAAAACACATGCTGGAAAAGGGATAAAAACATGGTAAAATTCATGCTGTAAAAGGGATAAAGGCATGGTATAACTCATGCTGTAAAAGGGATTAAGGCATGGTAAAACTCGAGCTGTAAAAGGGATAAAGGCACGGTAAATCTCATGCTGTAAAAGGGATAAGTGCATTGTAAAATTCATGCTGTAAAAGGGATAAAGGCATGGTAAAACACATGTTGGAAAAGGGATAAGGACATGGTAAAACTTGTGCTGGAAAAGGGATAAGGGCTTTGTAAAACTCGTGCTGTAAAAGGGATAAGGGCATGGTATAACTCATGCTGTAAAAGGGATAAAGGCACGGTAAATCTCATGCTGTAAAATTGATAAGGGCATTGTAAAACTTGTGCTGGAAAAGGGATAAGGGCATGGTAAACCTCGTGATGTAAATTGGATAAGGGCATGGTAAAACTCGTGTTGTAAAAGGGATAAAGGCATGGTAAAACTCGTGTTGTAAAAGGGATAAAGGCGTGGTAAAACTCATGCTTTAAAGGGATAAAGGCGTGGTAAAATTTGTGCTGGAAAAGGGATAAAGGCATGGTAAAACTCGTCCTCGAAAAGGGATAAGGGCAAGGTAAAACTCGAGCTGTAAATGGGATAAGGGCTAGACTGGCTTGCTTGTCTGATATCCGATATACAGACAGGTGATCAGTAATGTAAAGAGCCCTCTACTGGCCGCGCTTATTGGCTGATAAAAACGCTCGCTGACGTAGAATTTAAATACCTCGGGGAAACCAAAACAGATCATAGAGAACTATATGATGGATGATTATCGTTACCTCGAGTTTTCTTTACGTACGTACGAAAATTGCATTGACAGAAATAAATTGTGAAAGATATTCAACATTAAATTTTCTTTAAGTCTTTGAAAGAAAGAAGTATTAAAAGTGCTTTGAAAAACGATACTGTGGTTGTTTTACCGACGGGCTACGTAGAAAGTTTGATTTACCAGTTTACGAGGTGCTGCCTCTTTCCCTCTTTCCTCTAGTATACACAGCCACATAGTTATTCTGACACAAATCATAGAACTCTCGCTTTTTTGTCCAAGTTAATTAATTTTTGAAAACAATTTAGAACTACAAAGTATTCCACTTTCAACACTTATACCGTCATACTTTTTTTTTACAGTTGTTTTAGACCAATATCTGTATTTGCTTTTGATTCAATTAATCTAACACGGTCACTAATATTTCCACATACAATGGTTGTACAAATACATGTATTCCTTTTTTCCAATTTTTTTTTCACGGGAGTGTTAAACATTTCATACTAGGCCTATGTACAAGACATTTCACTTCGCTGAATTTATTCTAGATTTTCAGGCGTGATATAACAGATCAGCAAGCCCCTATCACATTGCATGGCATACGTTAACTGCAACAACTCTGCAAACTAGATTTGTTTATTAGAATTGACATTTTAATTAACGCAGGTAACATAAATCGGTTTAAAGTTCCCCACTGAGTCAGCAAGATAGCTTTATTATGATTATTTCCCATGCTGTATCGTACAGCAGCGGCGATAGATGGCGCGTCACTCAAGCCAGGAATTCCTGGCTTTAATGGCGGTGATCACCTGTCTTTTCCTGCGTAGGGTAAAGACAGGCAATACCAGTCTAGATAAGGGCATGGTAAAACTCGTGCTGTAAAGGAGATTTCCTCTATAAGCAACTTGTACTTGTCATGTAATAATACTAAAAACAGTCCAATCCAAAAGCAAATTAACAGAGTACCAAGAAATTTAAGATTATGCCTCCGTGCTTCTTTTTCAAAATTAATTTATTAGACAAGACATTGTTTTTATCTTGTTGATCAATTTTGTGAATTTGTTTTATAACTGTATACATGAAAACAAAATGAAATTTAAATTTCAGAACTTGTTTTCTGATTTAAGGGCTAAATAACGGCAGCATTCAACAAAATCATTGGTAAAGAACGGCATATTTATTTTTTTATCAGATAGCTGTATTGTTTTGCTCTGGGTTTTAAATAAAATTTGGACCAAAGCGAACTTTTAACAATATTCATAAAATAGCACTGAACTATTTTTAGCTCGGTCGACCCTGTAAACAAAAGGTATTTTTGAAAAATTCAAAAAAATTCGAATTGATTATGTTGAAAAATAGTCGTAACTGATGCAGTTAAATCAGAATTACATTTTGAAGTCGGGAAGAGGTTGTATGTAAATCAGTCGCGACTAATATTCCTGGAAATATCGAAACTATTTTTTTTTCTTTCGAACAAATCCAATGACTCCCAATTTTTATATAGGTTGATAGCACCACTTTAAAAAGACCAAACGTCAATGATTAAAAATAGGAAATTTAAAGTAAAGAATGCAATATTTTCATCCCTCTTTTTCAATTGATTCACAAATATAATAAAGCTCATGGAGACAAAAATTTTAAAAATAAATATGTTTAATTTTTTAAATTTCCTATCCCGTAGTTTGTATTGGATAAGCACAATCAGTATAATACATATTGGGGCATTTCAGTTATTTTTTGATAACAGGTTTTACTTAAAAGTTGGCGCAAATTTGTTTTGAATGCAACAAGAATTTCATTTTCCTGTGTACTTCTCCGAGCATTACTCAAGCAAAGCTGCTATATTTCCATTCATACAAAATACAAATTTCTTTTATATTTATATTTTATGAAAAAAATCTCATCAAAACATGATTGACAAAATAAAGCCAGCAGGTATTAAACAAAATGATATAAAAAGTTGAATAATCACAATCATTGAGTAAAAAAATTCCCATCTAACTGAAAAATCAAGAAAGCCAGGCACTATAAAAATCTCCTTATTTGCAATATTTTAACTGCTTATATTTACATATATTGTACTACACGTACTAAAGTAGCCCTGATGAATAATAAATATAAATTTTAAAGAATGAGCCAATTTGAGCATTGCTAAAATGAACTTTTGTAGTCAACCATTTAGGAATGTTTCTATCTGAATCATTTCAACCTGATATTGCTTCTTCAAATGTGCAATTAATTTGTATTTGTGTAATTCAATTCTCCATAGAACATGTATCCACTTATGATCTTTAAGAGATACCTTTTTACTCTACTACTTTATACCGTAATTGGACTTTTGAGCTGTAATATTGTTCGTTATCTCTATATATTTCATTTGAAGATTTTTTTGCCAATGGAGGTTCATATAGCTTGATATTTTTAGTTATGGCTGTTAGAATTCAGTGTAGCTTTTTTCGTGCTTTTCAAAGCTGGATGTCTTAAATAATCATTGATGCTTGTAAAAGCTATTGACAGCTAGCATGGCAAATGATTTTAATGATTTTAAGGTAGTTTTCAATACAAGCAATCGACGCATCTGTATACTGAAGAAGTGGAAAACATTAAGGTGTTTTTAATTTCACTATGTTCACGATTTAAGAATTTTTCGCGAACTTTAAACCATCGTGATTATTATATCACGTCATTTCTACCTATACACAGTCATAGTACTTGAATATTTATAAACAATTCTCCGTGAAATTTAAACCACCGTGAAAGGTAACTTTCTAACAAACCGTGAAATTTTAGACACGTGAAATTAAAGACGTCTACAGTATTCTATATTTTTATTATTTTTATGTTTTGCTGCACTACCGTTTGAAAAAACTAGTAATATTTCTATTGTCCTTTAGAATACAGTACAGGCCTATTACATGTACTACGCGTAAGAGCAATTTTAAGGGTAGAGAGAGAGAGAGAGAGAGAGAGAGAGAGAGAGAGAGAGAGAGAGATGAAAAGAGAGACATTTGACGCTTAGTGTCCAAAACATAAATTAATAGTGTTCAATCAAAAGGTCTCAAGGATATACTGTTACATTCTAGATAATTGGTCTTTTTATGATGTTTTTTAGATGATATTTGTGGTAATTTTGTCTTCCAAAACAGAGTTCAAGCTATGGTATAAAGAGACCCATGTCGAAAGATTTTTCATATTTTATGGTCGACCCTGTAAACAAACTAACTTACTATTATACTATAAGTGTTTTCCATACAAGTTATTTGTATATCATTATATTCTCACTGAATTGTTTATCATTACCCCCTTAAACTGCGGGAGGGTATATGTTATCGGGAATTCCGTCCGTCTGTCCGTCCGTCTAGCTGTACGTTAGTCCGTCCTTCTATTACTCTTTGGGGTACACTCTCTTGTCTGCAACTCCTCTTTTACCACTGAATGAAATTTGCTGAAACTTTCACAGAATCTTTGTTACAAAGTGCCGCTGTGCACCTTGTATTTTGTTTTTATGATCGGAACCATATTCAGAGTTCCCCATTCGAGGCATTGACACTTGTGACTATCTTTCTTTTATCATATTGAGGTCATACGCAACGTAGTTTGAACATGGTTGGTTTCTTCCCTGGAGTTAAAGTGTTCCACTAAATGAAGGACCTGTGTGCAATACTTTAAATGTCTATATATGGATTTATACACCTCTTCTAAAACATAATAGATGGGGGAAAAATCTAAGTCTGGAATTTATGTTTTGTAATTTTTCTATATTTTTCTTTGAATAATGCAAAAATTTTTATAATTTGATATCTTCCAAAAAAAAACCCTAGTAATACATGCTGAGTTTTTGTGTATGAACATCTGATAGCACTAGATTCTTAAATTAGGAATATCTTAAAAAGTTAACAGTTGGTAAAGTACGTTGCTTATGTCCTTAAAGGGTACCACTCTCTTATACACATCTCTTTTATTACATGGTGCCATTACTCACCCCCTATTTTATATTTTGATCTTATCATGGTCATTTTCACTATCATATAGGAAGTGGAGTATCATTTAGTGAGCTCACAGTACTTCAAATAGAATTTAAATGAACCATATCATCACAAAAAAACACGAGGCATTTGAGACGTTAACAGCAAAAACGTATTCCTCCATGATATCTGATCTCACTCTTTGCTTTACTCAAAATATAATTTGTACAAATCGTCTTTTATTTATTATGTTTCATAAGTAAAGATCAATTTAAACCTCACGATTGGGTCAAGGTCTAAAGGACAGAATGTTGTAGGTTTTTTTTTTCAAAACTGCAATAAGGCTGTGCTATTGGTACATACATGTATTGTGTAATTGTAATTTGATAGCGCAATGAGTTTGAAAGTCTGGTGTTTAGCACTGACAATTAACTTCAAACAATATATTCAGTCAAAATAAATGATAATTTTTAAGTTTGCAGTGTACTAACGGGTATATATCAGAAGGGTATAATATCTCAAAAATATTCAGGAACTAAATTATTATGTATTTTGTACGTATGGTTCATAGCTTGTTTTAAAATATAAAGAATCTGTAGATGTAACCCAAGTCAAACTGACAGGAATCCAAGGCTGTGAGTAGTTGCAATTTCTCTATTTTTTCTCTTTTCTTTTAAGAATCGATACCTAGATTACTGCACAATACTCCTGTGACTAGTAAAGGGTGGATAAATGATGTACATGTAACATAATGAGAGATACACTCAGATTATTTGAAATTGATGTTGTTTATGAGACAATTTTGTATGCATTAGCCAGACTAGATGAAATTTATATCACACAGTTGACCAACTTCAGGGATTCAATGTCGAAAGACCATATGTTTTACCTAATAAATGAATAGTCAGATATTTTGAATCATGGAAGCATTTTGAAGATAATATCAAATAAAAACTCGCCATCAAAGGAATTTACAAAATTTTGATGATTGTGAATGACTTACATTGAAGTCTATGGGCAGTGCATATTTATACGAAATATTGTAAAAGAAATTTGAATTTCAAATAAATTTCTTGGTGAAGGTATGCATTAACTCCCTCTTTATTAAATATGAAATAAAATGAAATATTTACCATAAACATTTTGAGAAATTAAAATTTCTTCTTCTTTTCACTAAGGGCAGATAAATCTATTTTACGGCTTGATAATTAACGGTGTTTCTCTGTAAATTAGCCAAATTAGCCAAAAGTGCACAATATTTGTAATATCTGTTAAAGCTGTCATCGAATTTAATTTAATTCATTTTTGTGTACGTGCTTTAACATTTGCAAATATTTCGTTTCAAAAATGTTTTTTTTTTTGAGAGTCTTTGTAAGCAAAGGGATGTTCATCTCTCATGAAGTATCATGAATAAGCAAGACTATCTTTATTGTAACATCATGATGCCATATTCAAAAGTTTACCTCAAAACTATAGTGCATAAACTGTTTCGTTTGAAAAATGACCTTTATTAGATGTTTAAATGTGGATATTCGTCAGACAAAAAATGTAAACACACTTTGTGATCAGTGGACCTCAAAATTTACAAATGAACGGAGATTTTCAATTTAACCGATTTCATTCCGTCCAAGTATATTTTTACAAAGAGTCTGTCGACCGTTCACGGCAGATCAATTGGTAGAGCGCTCGCTCTGTGATCGCGAGGTTGTGAGTTCGAATCTCGGCCCTGACTGACCTAAGTCGATAAAAATGGGTAGAAACTGTTCCTTCGCCATGCGCTCGGCACTTTGAAATGAAAGTTGCAGGACTCCTTTGGATGAGACCTGAAAACTGAGGCAGGCGTTTGCACGATAAAGATCTCTCGCTGCTCAATGGCCCTGAGTGCTGAGGTCAAAATGTGAAGCCCTTCGCCGACATACGGTGACGCCTCCATAAGAGTGAAAAATTCTCGAGAGGGACGTTAAACAATATACAGTCACGTAATCAATCAAAGTCTGTTCCAATATCTAAGGGGAATTCATTTCAACGTAGACGGTTTTTCAAATAAAGAGAGTTCATTGCACGTGAGCTCAACTCATGAGGTACATGAACTACAACTCTTTACGACTAAATATTTTTAATGAAATTTTCCGACATGAAGCGACATTAAGCGTCGTATATCAATACTCTATACTTTAAAAGCGACCTGTCGAAACCCCTAATTAAAATTCTGAATTCAAATTGTAGGATTTAAATGTCAGAACGTGGTTTCTGAATAGAGGGATAAATAACGGTAGCATTCAACAAAATCACTGAAAAAGAACTTCATCTATAGCGTTTATCAGATATGTGCATTGTATTACTCTGTCTGGGTTTTAAACAAAGATTGGATCAGAGTAAATTGTTTACAATATCCTTAATATTGCACTGATTTTTTTGGAGCTAGAATAAGCCGAAGTGTTTTGACAATTGACATTTCTGTTATGTGTATGAGACTTCTGTTTATCGTTATTATTGTTATTAGTGAAGAAGCAGTTACTGAAATTCAACAATTATCTAAGAAAACATAGAAGCCTTTGTCAGATAAGGTATGGACAATTCTCTAAAATTTAGATGCATTAGCTACGCGAATATTGGAGCATAAACATTTGACAAAATATGTTGCTATATATTTTAATATAGCAGTATGAAGACGAATATATAGATATTTCTACTTAATACACATGGAGTTATAATTTTTGTAATTTTTAAGATACATTAATCGTTAGAAACAAAAATGTGTCTATAACAAATTGTGATTATTCCATAACTCGAATAAAAATTCGGGGGAAAACTTAAACATGGCCAATTCAAACCAATTTACAGGTATATTTAAAAAATTTCAAAGATTCAAATTGATCCTTTTTAAAAACAAAAATCATTACTGATTCAGTCTGAGCAGAGAAAAACACTGCGCAGTCTGGAATAGGTTGACTGCATATGTCTATCACGTGCGACTTAATCTTTCTGCACTATTTTACGTTCTTGATTTCATTTCGTTTTGAACAATTCCAGTTACTCCCTATCTTTATATAGGCTGTATCACTTGATAGCAATACATAAAAAAAGATTTAACTATAATGATTAAAAAAAAAGAAATTTAAAATAAAGAAAGAAATATCCCTATCCATAATTTTTTATTAATCTAAAATATAGTAGTGCTCAAAAAACATATGAAAATATTAAACATTGTACAACACGTACTTAAGAAGCCCTAATGATAATGATAAATTTTGGAAAAAAACATGCCAATTTGGGCCTTGCTAGTGAAACGGAAGTTGATTTTTTACCGTTTAGTTTCGTATAAACGTTAGACCTACGTTTCCTTTCAATTTCTTAAACACTAAAAAATATTAATTTTACAATCATACAAGTAGTATGAATCTGCCACTATACAGGGACTGCATTAGGACAATACTAATTGTATTGCAAGACCTTTGAGACCTCTCTGGTGACGGAGTTGTGAAACCTTAGATTGTTTCTCCTCTTACACACGGTCATAAGACCTGAATAAGGCAGACAGTTGCGGGGGATAGACAGCTAAGTGTTGTAGACTACTCAAAAGCGTAAGACCTGAATAAGGCAGTCACTTGGTAGTATAGTTTGAGAGAGGTGGCATACCACAGTGAGAAGTGGGGGAAGTGCCAGGAGTCAGTACAGTGAGAAGTGGCAGGACTGAAGAAATTCGCTTGCGGGAGACACCCGTAGGCCACAGTTAGTGGCTGTCCAATCAAGAAGAGAAACCCATTGTACTATTTGTATATATTTGTGATTGTTATTTAATTTGGTCAACAAAAACCTGAGTTAACAGGTTAACGGACCTAGTGTAACGCCTCGGTGATACAAGACATATCACCAAACACACAAGCTCGGCCGCGTTGCACGTTACATTATTTGGTGGCAGCGGTGGGATTTTGTTGACCATGGATTCATCTAAAAAGGTGTCAGAAACTATAGAGCGAATGGAGAAGCTCTTAGAAAAGATGAGAACACCAACCAGCAACTATGGTCAGACAAATGTGGCAAGCCGAGAGTCTGGATATGCAACACACAGTACTGATAATACCGGTATGTCAGGAGAAGTGTCATTCGACGAGTACGGTGCACGGTCTAAAGTTAGAGTTCCAGACGAAGGCAAACCAAGCTTTACACCACATGCTGGGGTTGACGACATTGTGACGGGCCATCTGTTTGACACGCCAAAACCACGGAGACAGGCAATAGGGACGGACAATGCCAAGACAGGCCATATAATCAAGCCAGCCACGTATGACGGAACCAGTTCCTGGCTTGACTACAAGTCACATTTTGAGGCTTGTGCTGTTGTTAACGGCTGGACAGAGGATAAGAAGGGTCTTTACCTAGCCGTATCACTACGTGGTCAAGCACAGTCAGTGTTAGGTGACTTGCCAAGCGATATTGGTCAGCACTATAATACACTGGTCAGATCCCTTGAGGAGAGGTTCTCCCCTCCTAACCAAACAGATCTGTATCGTGTACAACTAAAGGAACGAAGGCAAAGAGCATCTGAGTCAATACCAGAGTTAGGTCAGGCCATTAGACGGTTAACTAATTTGGCCTACGCGTCAGAGAAACTCTGGCCAAAGATGCGTTCATAGATGCCTTGGTAGATTCAGAAATGAGGATCCGCATCAAACAATCTCGTCCTCAAAACCTGAATGAAGCCATCCGGCTAGCCGTCGAACTCGAGACTTATAATCGTGCAGAGAGCAGAAACCTAGAAGGAAAAGGCCATTTACGAGTATCGGCAGCAGAACACTCATCTTCAGAGGTTAGCCAGACCAGTCTTGAAACATGGATGAAGTCCATGGAGGCTAACATGAGTACCTTAACCAACGAGATTAGAAAACTGAAGCTGAATCGGTCAGTCGGTAAAACGTATGACAAACAAGCGAGAGGCAAACCACTGCGTTGTTATGAGTGTAACAAGGAAGGCCACATAAAACGCAACTGCCCAAAGCTGAAGAGACAACCTTGTGAAAGTGAACACAAGGATTCAAAAGAGAAAAAGGGATTAGGCAGGCCAGTACGAAGTAAACAGACGTCAGCCTGTCCAAGTGGATCAATTGGTGTTGGATCTTCCCTGGATGAAGCAGGCATGTACATAGA
>PRKT01000332.1:100978-157086 GCA_003671525.1 Saccostrea glomerata
ATGCTGGATCTGACCTATATTTTCATTCCCAAGTAACTATAAGTCCTGCCCGGACCAAACTTGCATGGATGATTCATCTAGGGATGGACACTACCAGACTTGCTTCGGATGCTGGATCTGACCTATATTTTCCAAACAAGCAATTCAGCTGCATCACTATTCAAGATATTCTGATCAACTTTTATACAAATTCAAATTTTCATGTTGCTTTACTAATACATCCTCAGCGGGGCATTCATGTCCTATGGACATATTTCTAGTTAACATTTTAATTAAGTGTCAAATGGGCATACTTCTGTAGAAAATATTTAAAAGTGAAATTAAGTTTACACTTAAAAGCAACAGAAGCGATCGAAAAATACCCAAAACACAGCGTTAAGTGCAGTCTTCCTATGTCACGATGTATTCTTGGCCTTAGAGCTCCCATCTATTAAAAACACTGTGTTGTGACCCTTAGACAAGAAGAGATAGTTAGAAAAAATGAAACAAAAGTATTGGTTGCTAAAAAAATTTCTTGTCAAGAACCAATGTTGTAGATAAAAATTTGCACATCGGGGAATTACTCTAGTGCAAACAGCATGGTCTCTAGGTCACTTCAAAGTTGACCAGGAATTACATTAATTTCATTAAAATGTTGATATTTTGCTTGCTATAAGGACTATTTGTCAGTCATATCACGTTGACTCAAAAATAGGTAAAGATGACTTACTTTATAAATATTGTGGCCATTCTTTTTGAAAATGATTTAGAGGCATATTTCGAACAATTTCATTTCTATACTCATCAAACTTTCTTAGTTGATGCATCATAGTCAGGGTTGTGGATAACCACTCACTCACGAGCAAAAGAAGATAAAATTTGCTCTGGGAGAATAGATATTAAAAAAAGAACTTAGACGAAGATTAATTCTGTTAATAACTTTCAATATATTAAAAATGGTTTTCATCTTTTTTTCAAAGGAATGAATTAAAATATATTTAACATTGGCAAATTTTAATAGAATCATTAATTTTGCAAAATTTTTCAATCATCTGCTGTTTTTGGTCTTAGTCGTAGGTTCTTATGTATAACGGCCCACACAGAGAATGATTTTTCCCCAGAACGCAATCAAATTTCAGTTTTATTTTTGATGAACTTTCTATTTCTGAACAAAAGCTCTACTAACCAAATTAGTTATTCATATTGCGTGCAAGCATATTTGTCAAATATGTACATGACCATGGTGACTTAGATCAAACATGGCGTTTTATCGATGCGGTGATAGGGAAAAGACAACTAATTAATTTTCCATAGAACTCAATACAAACCTGAGGTCATCTCAGTTCTTTACTATGACAATTTCAGAGAAATCAGTAGCATCAATTACAGGGCTCTTGATTATCTATAATTATGTGCCCGTTTATAGGCAACAATCCATAATCAAAAAAGTACCTTTATCCCAATTAAATGTGTTAATTTTCGCAAAAGTAATTTCTCCCAAAATTTATTCCTCTGTATTGCAAAGCAAAAATTTAGTTGATAACAAAGGTCAGAAACCCAGTATATCATAATTATAAAGAATGATGGTTATCTAAAAAATTTCCAAAATGTCGCTATTTCTCCCAATTTTGACGGGCTCGATCAATTTCGAAAAATTGGTGTTATAGTGCTACATTTAAATCTTCCTTCTTAGGCCTTACAAAACAATAATGAAAAAAAATATATGGTCCCATGGCGTTTATAGGACAATATTGCAGTTATTTTCAACTTATAGCAGTAAATAACACACTACATCAAAAATCATTAATTATTACAGTAATCATATATAAAATCTATATAAAACATGTATGTGTTCATGTGATACTGTTAGATACATGTACACGGCTTTCTACTATCTTTGGCGAGTGGGTTAACCCTTTAGTTAAATTGGAAGAGCACTGGACTGGCATGCCAGAGACCCTGGGTTCAATCTCCATTTGTCTCTGTTTAATACAATCATTTATGGCACGTATCGGTTCGTTGCGGATGTGGCCAATAAATTCATGGTCAGTAGACAGGAATCATGAATCTGTTCAAAGAGGGTGTTACCATTGAAACTGCTCCGATTGAAACTCCTCCGAATACAATGCTTACTGTACAAAAGTACACTACATCATGATATATTTTTTCTCCAAATCAGATGTCATAGAAAAAGCGGCCTAGGGCTGGGCAATAATATCGATATTTCAATATATTGCAATACAATGACAAAAAATATCGTATCGCAATACAATTTTGTAATATCGATATATTGGCAATATTTTAAGATTAAGGAATTTTGTCATTAAATATAAAACTGAACTTATGAAAGTTTGTTATTAAGCCAAACAGTAGGACAGAAGTTGTTTTATGGGAACATTTCAGAGCATAACTTAAATGAAATCAATAAGTTGTTTTTTTTCGTGTTGGTTACTTATTATAGTTATGTACATTCATGTATGTAAATTAAAGTAAATATAGTATGAAAATGCCATTTTTATTACATTGAAAATATTGCAATACATATCGCAATACAGTTTAAAATATCGCAGTATATCGCAATACGAAATCTGGGGCCAATACCCAGCCCTAATTAAAAGCCGTAGATACTGAAGGAAGATACGTAAAATTATTTTAACAATTTAAAAACAGCATCTCCTACAATTTATATTAATTTTTTTAATAAGTTTATGCTTAGGCAATAATAATGATTATTTCGTTTAATTCTGTTAGAGTAGTGTAAAACTATAAGAAAATATTGATTGAAGTTCTGATACAACATTTTTTATCATGGTTGTAAGTAAAAGGCTGTAGTTCTTACCCTTATCAGACAAACGTGTTTGTTTTTAGTTTTACCTATCAGAGACCAATAGAGATTATGCAAAAGTAAGTTATCCGTCATCTCTGTCTAGTAAGCTGTCTGTCCGTAAAAAAAATCAAAAGACTACCTCTCCCTGAGGTTTTGGCTGATTACAGTATAACTCGGCACACAAGTAGACTACATTAAGACATATAATTCTATATAAGGGATTCTGATTTCGATGAACAGTGTTGTTATGGTTACTAAAAATAGAAAATTCTGTGAAATATTTTCAAAATGCTACTCCTCCTAAAGTTTTGGTCTGATTTCAGTATAACATGGCACATGTGCAGATTGTATACCTAAATGTATACATTATTTTAATTGCTTCTACAAAAATTTAAATCAAAGTGCTACTTTCCTTTTCCTTTGTCATAAGTACTAACCAGTAAAGTTACACTCTCAGTAGAGAATTCTAGTTTTATTATTACGCTTAATTTGTTCCTTTAGACTTACTTACTCTTGTTTCTTATAGACTACCTGAAGTTTTGGATTACCTCAATCAAGACATTTGGAGGCAAAAAGGCACCACTGTTTCTTGTTGTCACACACACGGAAACAAAATCTACAAATGTAAGTATTCTGTCTTAAACAAATGTAAATTATAAAAGGAATAAAGATATCTCCAACCTATTATGAGAATGTACAAGTACTGCCATATTTCAGAAATACAAAAACAAAGAGATTTCTAGTCTATTAGGTCATAAGATTGGTTACAGTCTTTACAAAATGTATTGGTGTCTATTTTTGTTGATGACTATTGGCAAAATGTGGATCATAATGCTTGTCTTTGATATTGGTGGCTTACCTGAGCTGCAAACTCAAGTGAGCTTTATGGATCATCCGTTGACCTATGGCTATTCATCCGTCTCTGTATCCGTTGTTCCTCTTTAAAGGCAGAGATTTTAAGCACCGCCTTCAAAAATATCTGGTCTGGATAGCCCTGTCAATCAAGTGCAAGAAGGTCCATCATTAGATGCTGGAACTTGATTGACATTTACTTACTGGTCCCTGTGTATACCCCGTCCACCTTGATTGGGACTCGTGGTGACCTTCCAATTAACTTTTGATCCTTTGATGTTCATTGAACATGGTGTACAGAAACTGTATTATTATGAAAAATTTTTATACTGATAACATATGAATAAAATATATCTTTAGTATTTGAACGAATTATAATATAATATGCATTTTAAAAAAAATTCAATTAACCTTTGGTACATAAAACTTTTATTTCCAAATGAAATTTCGATATTAATTCAAATATGCTAATGGTAAACCTAAGGTGTAAATGTTATTGATAAAGTTCAGAGCAGCACTATGTGAAGTAATTAAAGTTAAAAATAATGTTTCTAATAATGGGTCACTAATATTTTCCTTTTTTTTATTCAAATATTTTAAGAATTTACAAGCAATTTTTTTAGCATGTTTCATGGTGACAAAGCCTTATTGAGGTTAGGATAAACCTAGATTTTTTTTTCGTGATATGTATATTTAGTTAACACGGTTCTTCATCTTTTTTAAATTCAATTCATAGGTGGGATCCTGAGGATGAATGAATTAGGTTTAATTTGGTTGTTACAGGAGTTGTTTTTTATTAATTATTATTAACACATACATTAACATCTAAAACAATCTTTGTTTTAATATTTGAATTTTTAGTATTTATAGTATGATATCATAATAATTTTTCAAATGG
Source organism: Saccostrea glomerata (assembly GCA_003671525.1). Lineage (NCBI taxonomy): Eukaryota > Metazoa > Mollusca > Bivalvia > Ostreida > Ostreidae > Saccostrea > Saccostrea glomerata. The sequence goes on from PRKT01000332.1 coordinate 105,535, forward strand.
GTAGGGGTGATTTCAAACAGTAAAAAATAAATCAATATGAAAACTACTGAAAATCCTGTATTTTAAAATTGTCTCAAAATCCTCAACACAGGTAAAATTTGACATCTGGGTATTACTCTGTGTATTAAATCACTTCCTGTGTATAGGGATTAGGAGACAGATGACCACAGGTAGATAGCTAGCCCCCAAGGCATTCACACCTGTACAAAATAAGCCCGTCCCTCACCTGGAATTTACCACCCGGTAAAAAATCTCTGCCTTTAAATATTTTTTATTTTTATGCCCCCCCCCCCTTCGAAGAAGGGAGGGAATATTGCTTTGCTGCTGTCTATCGGTCGGTCTGTCGGTCCATTTAGTTTCCGTTCATTTTCTTCATAACCTTTGCACATACTGAAATGAAATTTGGTATACAGGTATATCAGTCATTATCAGATGAATATCTAGGTCAAGTTATGTTTGGGTACGATCGCACCATGATTGACAGAGTTATGCCCCTTGGACTTAGAAAAATTCCAATTATTTGCAGTTTCCGTTCATTTTCTTTGGAGAGGTTGTAAATATTGAAATGGAATTTAGTATACAAATTAGTCAGAGGAATATCTAGGTCAAGTTATGTTTTGGGTATGATCAAACCATATTTGACAGAGTTATGCCCTTTTGGACTTAGAATAATTCCAATTTGTGGGGGAGGGGGGCATAAGTATTTTACAAACATTTCTTGTTTACTTCTTAAGTACCACTGCATGGGCCAAAATTAACCAAGTTGGTACAAAGTATATTTTGCTTAAGGAAATTTTAAAATTTCAAAGACATCCCCAGTTTTAATTCTGTAAGCTTAATTTGACCATTTTTTCTTGAACTAGTATTGAAATTTAACTTTACTCTGTTCTTAATATTTTTATAAGAAATTGTGGTTTTGTATTAAACAGAAAAATAGTTTAAGGTAATAGCAAAACTGGAAAACACCAAATGAAATTAAATGAATACAATAAATAGTCAAAAATATGATTACATATCAATTAGTTCTCTGTCATAGCGAAAAACAACTTTGCTATCTGTTGTCACAGTTGCATTAGCAGTCCTAATTGCCGGTAATAGGGTGTATAGAAGGACCATTCTTTCTTCCAAGGGGAGATAATCAAGGGAAAGCTAAGGAGAAGTCATTAGAAGTCACTAAAAATATCATCATAACAAGGTCCTTTGTGCCAGAAAAAAAAATAAACTTGTGAGAAAGCAGCCTGTGATATTGTGTGTTAATTCTAATTTCTTTAAATCTTGGTTCTTAGGGGTAGGGTAGGGCCACAACGAAGTTTGGGGGTATATAGGAATCACCTTGTCCGTCTGTCCGACTGTCTGTCGAGCTGTCCGTCCATCCGTCTAGCTGTCTAGCTGTCCATGTGTCTGTCCGTAACAATTTTTTGTCGCAGTTTTCTCAGCAACTACTTATCGTAGATGCTTGAAATTTTTTAAAACACAATCTTCTCTGAAGCATGCCATATGGTTGGATACATTTTTGATAAAATCCGATGTCAACTTCCTGTTTGTCTGTGCGTCTGTCCGTTTCATACATAACAAATTTTCGTCGCAGTTTTCTCAGCAACTACTCATCGTAGATGCTTGAAATTTTAACACAATCTTCTCTGAGGCATGCCACATGATGTGATACATTTTTGATAAAATCTGATGTCAACTTCCTGTTTGTCTGTGTGTCTGTCCGTTCCATACATAACAAATTTTCGTCGCAGTTTTCTCATTAGCTATTCATCGCAGATGCTTGAAATTTTATTACACTCTTTGTTGAGGCATGCCATATGGTGGGATTAAGTTTGATATGAATCTGATGTCAACTTCATATTTTTTCTGTGCATCTGCCTATAATTGAACCTGTGTATATCAGCATGATAGTGCTTATTTACATCAGAGCGGGGGTATTACTAGTGAGCATTGGCTCACAGATTTCTTGATGATTTTGAAGAATCATGTTCATAGATGTTACGGTATACCATAGTAATTTAAATTGAAAATTCTAAAAAAAAAATATTAAAAGCTACTCATACAGTTGAAGTCTTATTGTAATCTTGCCACAAAAGGAGACTTAATCAAGGATCATTATCCTATTTATTGCTTTTGTAAACTTTTAAGTCCCAACTGCTACTTTTCTCCTCCTTTATTATAAGTACAAACCAGTAGAGCTACAGTCTCGACAGAAACTTCTGTTTTTTTAATCTTGGCTCCTTTTGGGAAGGATAGGGTCACAAAAGGGGGTCAAAGTATTGCATTGGAATGAAATAAGCGTTATGGCCCAAGGTCTTCTTGTATAAAGTTCTTGTTGTTGCAAATATGGCAAAACTTTTCATAGATGACTACAATGATTCAAACAACTAGGCTTGCTCGGGATGCTTAATCTTACCTACATTTTCCAGATGGATAACCAGGCTAAAGTTTTTGGAACAGGTCCATTCCCAAGTGACTACAAGCCCTAGCAGGGCCAAATTTCCATGGTTGATACATATAGGGATAAACACTAGTCTAGTAGATTTGCTTCAGATGCTGGACTTGACATACATTTTTTTAGCTCACCTCAACGAGTATGGGGGAGCTTACGTGATACCCGGGGCATCGGCATCATTGTCGGTGTCATACCGTAATGTTTTTGGGTTTTTTTTTTGTAAGTAGTTCTATGCCCTATATGATCATGCATGCATTAAGCATGCTTCTTTAGTGTTACATTGATCAGTTGATGTTTCAAATACTGCATTTCACTGAAGAAATGACCAGGTTAATGTTTTTGGAGCAGGTTAACATTTTGGTGCAGTTTTTGGTGTAAGTCTTATTTCCAAGAAATTATTAAGTCCTATGAAGACCAAACTTGCATGGATGATGCATAAGGATGCACACTACCAAACTTGCTTCGGATGCATGATCTGACCTACATTCTCTGGATGAGTGAACAGGTTGATGTTTTTTGTGCAGTTCTCATTTCCAAGATACTATGAGTCTTATGATTACCAAACTTGCATGGATGATACATTTAAGGATGCACACTGATAGACTTACTTTTGATGCTGGATCCTACATATATTTTCCAGATAATAGACCAGGTAAGGTTATGGGTGCAAGTTTAATACCAAGAAACAATAAATACTATATTAACTTGATTTGCATGAATGATGCATCAAGGGATGAACACTTTCAAACTTATTCAGATGCTGGATTTGAATTATATTATATTGATGGGCGATTTGGTTGGAGTTTTTGGATAAGACTATTTCCAAGTAATTGCAAGCCCTATCAGATCAAAATTGCATAAATTTTGCATTTTGGGATGTAAACTTTTAGAATGTTAGTTACTTGTGGGACTTTGCCTTACTTATAGACAATATTCGTTGAAGTGAGCTCTTTTAGTACCTATGTTTTAGGTGAGTGACCAAATTAATCAAAGCTTTTGGAGCACGTTTATTCCCAAGTAACTATATGTCTTACCTGGAAATAATTTGCAATGATGAAACATCTAGGGATAGGCCCTACCAGATTTGCTTCCTGTGCTGGATTTGACCTACAATTTCAGAAAGAGTAACCAGTGAAATTTCTTGGAGTAGCTCTTTAATTCGAATGCCTGTTTAACTTGCATGGATGATGCATCAAAGAATGGACAATCGAGACTTGCTTCAGATACTGGATCTTATCTACATATTTTAAATAAGTGACCAGGTTATTATTTTTTTGGAACTAAATCCCAAATGAATTTTAACACCTATTTAAACAGATGAGTGACCAGATTCAAGTTTTTGAAGCAGATCCATTGCTGGATCTGACCTATATTTTTATTCCCAAGTAACCATAAGCCCTACCTGAACCAAACTTGCATCTAGGGATGGACACTACCAGACTTGCTTCAGACTGCTGGACTTGACCTACATTTTAATGGCGTCGAGCAAAGCTCGATCCTCATCTAGTGATCAGTCAGATTTACGCGACCGAATGTGTCAGTGGATGCATTCGAAGTAGAAAATAGCAACAGCTGTAAACCAATTTCTTTCAAAACGCTCACAATGAATAATAGCTTGAATATTAAATAAAATCAATTGTCTCTTCAATTAATTCTACTACAAAACAACGATATTATGTTTAATTTTTAGGCAAGAAAAACGTTATGGTTGTTGCAGATGAATTTCTACGAGGGTTGTCCCAAAATTTCGTAGACTGAGCTCATATCTTTTAAAGATATATATGTATCTTCCTAAAGTTTTCAGGGTGGATAAAGCGTATTCTTAGCAGATAAATTACGAAGTTTTATCATGTTTACTGGAAAACTTTTCGAGTAATAACATTTAAAGTGATACTGTTCTCTAACACACGGAGCAATCTGCAACGTCAAAAAATACAAATGTCAATGGTTCAATTTTTTTGAGAAAATATTTCAAATACCAGAATCAAATTCTTAAATTAAACGAAACGGTTATAGTTATAAATGTGAAATATCTTAATTACTATGATATGATCAAACATTAAAATAGGTAACAAAGTATATTCATGTATAGGTATGAAATAATACTAATTTGAAAACGCTATATTTCTACGGGCTTTACGTCTGTTTTCTGTAATGGCGTTGCACAGTGGACCTTTAGCCCATTTCTTAGCCCTGTCTTTTATTTTAGTTACTGTTATTCACATACACATAGAGAAACCGTTTCAGTCATTTAAAATACTAAAGACGATAGAAACGTTCCTAATCTACCAAACATTTATGACTGGTACATTTCTGTAAGAGTGAATTCGGGATCAAAACACTTGATCATAGTCCAGTGCGCCGCCTGTGCCAACGCAGCCGCCATTTTTCAAAATGTCGGATTTCAACCCCATCTATAAAAAAACGTTATAAAATTCATATCTATCAAAGCATGAGCACCAAACTTTTAGGAAATATAGTTAACAAGACAGTTTTAAGATTTTCATTTCCATTAAAAAAAAATACAGGGAAGTAATTACTTTTCCGAAGTATTTAAAATATAATATATTAAGTTTAAATTTCAACTTTTGGGTATTGCGCCGCCTTCCTACACCAGACAATGAAATGTGGCTTTTAAATTGGAATAATTTGTGTAGTTACTCCATATTTGTCCATAAATTTATTAGATAGTGTTGGTTTAATCGATATACGAAGTTTCATTAATGTATGACATAGGGTTCCTACAAAACAACGCTTGTCTACGGAATTTTGGGACAACCCTTGTACAGAGAGGGTGCGACGATTGACATCAATAACATTTTGTTACTGATTACTGTAATACAAGCAACCTAAAAGACGGTGAAATAATTATAAAACTAGAGGTACTGTGAGCAGTGAGCTCACTAAACTAGAGCCGAGCTCGTTGCAAAGCAACGAATAGGTCTTCCGTTGGAACTACGGACTAGAAGACGTAACCTTGAGTCGAGGTCAAAAGCCACATACTAAAGATATACAAGTAAAAAACCTTGTAAGAGAAGCAACTTACAATGTTTTGCTAGGAAAAAGACTGTAAAGGAATACTAGTATGTTTGACCTTGATCTTTCCAAATGACCTTGTGCTAAGCAATAACTAACTCTCGTTAGAGCTAAAATTGAGATAAAAAGAGTTAGGTCAAGGTCAAAAGAAAGGCCAAGTTCAAAAATGGTGATGCCATTAAACAGCTCTTATCAGTATGCATCAATATGTGAAGTTTGATAACAACATTTTGAATGGTATGTTTAAAACTCAGCTGAACACTAATTTAAGAAAAGTGAGGTATATACATGTATATAAAGTCAAGTTTAAAAAAATGTTAATGCAATTGCATAACTCTGATTAATTTCTATCAGTATGTAAAGATTGATAAAAAATATCTTGGAAAGTTTGTTTGAAACTGAGCTTTGAACTGAGCTAAAGGCAAAGTGTGACAGAAGGAGAGACGGAAGGACAGAAAGTAGGAAGGATGGAAGACGTCCGACAAACACCAAATGCCTTGGCCATTTTCATGGCAGGGCATAACATGTCATGTATGATTACTGGTTTATATAAAAATAGGTCGTAACTTTCAGTCTCGGAATTCAACCCCTAAACTACATGTATATATGCATGTCAGGGATGGGGTCAATTACAAAGGAAAGTAATTAATTAAATTACAATTACTTTCCCAAAACCTTCAATTAAATTACCATTACCATTACATGGATTTTGAAATGTAATTAATTAAATTACAATTACTTTGCAAATGTAATTAATTAAATTACAAATTACATTCAAGAATACATGTATAAAAGTAAATAGTCATGTATATTCCTTTACATTTATAACAGATTATTTTACATTTTTTACAATAATATTATTAAAAGCTTCATACATCTTTCAAATACTGTGTCCCAGCTAACCTAATATATCTTCGATAAATTTGAAGATTTTCCTGCCATGCTGAAGATTCTTTCCACTGGGGTATTTGTGAGAAAAATGCATACGTAGATATTCTGACTAGTAGAAAGTTTACAGATGGTTTTACTTTAATTCTTGTGTTTAAATTTTGGAATCATTTTTAAGCTTTCCCATAAACAAGTGATAAATTTAGGCTAAATGTTCTTTTGATGCTTTGATCAATTTGCCTTTATATTTCCTTATTTCAGTGTCATAGGTTTACGTCTCAAAATGTGGGTATTTTACTTATTCTGTGCCAAACTACAATTTAAAGTCAAAGAGTATGTATAAAAACACCAACAGACAAAGTCAAAGGTGTGAAAAATGTTTATTTAGGAATAAGTATATGACCCCAAGACTAATTAGCACCTGTAAATAACTTCCAACACAAGCTGAAGGATTAGAAGCCATTGAACTTCCTATTTTCATATGGATTAAATAATTAAAAAATCAAAATATGAATTTTATTTGTAAACTTTACAAAGATTAATTTAATTTAAAAGTTTTTAATATAAGTTATTAACCTTTCATAAATAATGTTTATGAAATTGAGGGAGAAGAGACTATTTTTCATTTATTTAAAATCAGTGTACATGTAATTGAATGTAATTGAAAAGTAATTGTGAATTACATGCCTTTTTGGAAAGTAATTAATTAAATTACCATTACTTGTAATTGAAAATTTGGTCAATTACGCATTACTTTCAATTACATCGAAATTTGTAATTAATTACAGTCAATTACCATTACACATTACCATTACCCCATCCCTGATGCATGTACAAAAACAAATCAACCGACATTCTCTGCTTAGAAGGAAGACATTTTATTCATTTTAAGGGATGGGGTACTTATAGTGATGAGAGGAATTTAATCACCTGTTGGTCCATGAAACATTATTTTGGAATGTCTGTATACAGCTGCGTGGCTTTTCTTAGAATGAAATTAGTATTTTTTGAAATATCTAAATAATTCTTTTATTGACGCCGTGATATATTTGATAGGATGTATAATAGCTGTTCGGATATAGTGCCGTTTGAAGGTCCAACACCTTTCTTTTTATATAACCAAAGGTTCTAGTGATCTTTTTTCCGTATAGTCGAAATGCATGGGAGAAAGAAAAAAACGTATGGAGTCGTTCAAAAACAAATTAATGAGTTGTGTTTTTTCATCTACACAGAAACTTTTTTTCTTCTGGTTTTCCTTTTTAGTGAATTGCCGTTTATTTTGTTTACAACTACAAGCTTGTGTTTATACCGCTGTTCATACGTGCTACCAATGTGAGAGGAGAAAACAAGACGTCGTCAAGCAACAATGACTGACCAGATGGACGTTTATATACATTGTAATCATTATACAACGAAATATCAGAGCGAATCGATAGTTTAAGTACCTAGTTAAATACATAGGAATTCAATAATTAAGGAAAGAATTTAATTTATATTTTATGATAAATAGGCAATAACGAATTTTCTAATTTTGTAAAATCGTATTCTGAAAGCTCTGGATGTATATGTTTGGCCGCTCTTTTATGTAAAAGTTTATACATATAAAACATGTAATTATTATCGGCTGCGGTAGCGGCCAATCTTTTTGTGATTGTGTAAGAGAGTGCACATGGGGAAATGAGACGTTTTTTTTTATTACTTCAGTAAAATAATTTGAAAATTATAACAAGTAAAAATCATGCGTAAAATATTTTAAACTCGCTTAAACTTAGTATTAAATGTTGAAATACATTTCAATTTCATTGTCATTAATATCTCATGATCATCGATAATTTATGGTCATATAAAAGAGTTTACATCAGATACTCCCCAGCCTGAGAGTGTGTAAGATTTGAAAAGAAATCTCTTGATTTTCCGGATAATGATGATGTGGTTAAAGTGCATGGTGAATAAAAAAATGAGGAGTTTTTCAACTTCTAGTAAAAATTGTTTTGAACTTACTCTACATCTACAAATGACATAAAGATCATGAAGATATTTTTCTTTAATTTTGCACTGCGGTTTGCAGCATAGCCTGCTCTGCAGAAACCATGAGCATTATCACGTAATCAAGATTCAGGGTATCAAGGCTCGGACAGGCCTACACCTTCATTTTGATGACAATAAATTCTTCTTATACATCAATGAACATGAATTTTTTTAACATTGATAAATCTATTTATGAGCAAATGCGGTAAAATTATTTTTTATTTTGCTTTGAAAACAGCCTGAAATATAATTGAAAAATTATTTCAGCTTTGAATATCTTGTTGTGCTTTCCTTGCATGTGAAAGAATTTTTTTGCTTTGCAGCCAATTTGATGCTTTGCATCAATTAAATTCGTACTGACATTGTACATGTACAGGCATGTAAAATATTCTGTTTATTGGACGAAATAGTATACCATTCTGTACAATATCATTTTAAGTTTAGTAGCAAATAACTGCAAACTCAAAAGTGCTTAATGTCATGTTGGATTTCCCCCTGTGAATTAGAAACGTTAACTCCACTTACAATAATCATGCATGTGTGCATGTAGTTTAAGATTCATAAAACAATTACCACTTCGATAAATACAGGAAAAAATGATGTAAACCTAGCTCGTGTTTTTTTTTTTCAGCTATCAAAAGGCATAAAACTTGAAATGAATAAATCCAGAAGCGATTACGATTGATTTTGAAACAAGCTGAAATAGAGTGAGATTGAATGATATGAAAGGAGTTGACATGATTTCAAACCCAATTTTCCATTTGTAACTATCGGAGTACAAAACGGATTTTCAAATCGACATACCCGCTGCTAATAATAGATTCTGCGGACACGTGCTTGTAAATGAGGACTGGGCTACAAAATTTTAGACACAAAGTGACAAAGCTGGATGTAAACTGTTTATTACAAATACGTGAATAATAGTATATTTTAAAGTATTTTTTAAATGTTCAATGTTTATTAATATTAAAAAAATAATGGAGAAACTAAAGAGTGATGGTAAAAATAAAACGTACATGATAGTATATTACGTATCACAAGACTTCCATAACTAATTATAATTATTTGCCGAAGCCCCTTTTCAATTACAATTTAAATAAAATACATTAAAACGGAATAGAGAAATAATTTTGCGTGAACAGGTCAAAGAAAGCGATCACAATTCAAAATGATTTTATGCACAAGTGTTTCGAATTACGATTAAATATTTACATCCACTGAATATTTTCTCCTTTATTTCTTAAGAAACCCCATTGCGTTCATCACTGCATAAACTATACAATAGGCAGGTCGCCTGTACAGATTTCTTAATCAGTGGCTGTTCCATCAATGAAACATATAAAGACGTTCGCATCATTAATACAATAATTAATCTTTTTAATCCTACTTTAATTGATTATTTAAACAGATATAAATATAAACAATAAAATGCTTTCTTTGTTTGTTGTTTCTGGAATGAACGGTCGCAGCTATTGCAGAAAAAATACATAAACCGCGTAATATTGTTTAAATGAAAGATCGGTGTAGTATTCTTATTGATTCGATAAATTAAAAACATGATTTTCTATAAATTGATAGGTCTTTGTACACAATGGATTTTAAACACGATCACAGACAATTGCATTGTTTACGACAGGTGGCTGGTACACTAGTGACCTCGATTGACAGCGTGGGATTTCGCAATGGATTACATAACTGTTACAAACATCTAGGCGATCTTGGAGATCGCCAAATGTATACAACTAATGATCGTGAATTATTCGATGCATAAAGTTAAAATAACTTATAATTGTTATAATAATCAATGTAGAAAGAAAGATTTAATATATTCCGTTTATGAAGACGTGTTCACTATAAAACTAATTTATGATAAATAAAAAAGAAAGACTAATCGTTTTAAATAATTTAATAGTGAACCGTAAAGCACGTATAAAGCCCTATTTAGAAGAAAATTAACATTAAATACCATAGGGTTTATTACTGATTGGAAGTTAGTGTAAATTATACACATGAAAAGGTCTGATTTCCTTTCCAAATGAAAAACGCTACCTGTTTACCTGGCCTGCTTTCAACTACGTATTATGCAATACCCTCTGTATAATCGAACACAAAACATTTTCATCAGATTAAAAAGGTGTCAAAGAACAATTTTGTTTGTATAATCCAGATCGAAATATTTACCGTTTTTGAGGTATAAAGCAAAAACTTTCAAGCTCCCTAAATCCCTAATCATAGGGGCCAGCCCCTTTTGAATAGTATCATATGAAAGCCCTTGCAATTATGCACAACTTTTGTTCAACATATCTTAACAAAATATTTTTAGTTTTCAAGATAAAAAGGAAAACATGTGTAAATTTTTGCTCTTTTAGGCGTTCTGTTTTTTGACCCCTGTATAGCGCCATTTTGAATACAGAAATCAAAAAACAAAAACCGATGTGCACAACTTCAATCCTTGTGTTATCTAAAACCAGTAAAATTTTTGCTCCAGCTCTAGTGGTCTCTGAGCCTTTGTCTGGAAATGAAAGCCTATAATTTTTTGTTTAAAGGGAAATAACTCAAAACCGGAAGTGACTTTTTGGAATTATCGACAGCATTCTGATAGAATTTATTACCATCTATAATGTCTGAAAATTTGAACAAAATCCATTGAGAAATGAGTGAGATATGAGGCTTCAAAGTTGGCGTCTAGGAAGAAAACAAAAAAAAGAATAACTAGATCTTTTTGTCGTTCAACAAAAACGGAGGGCTTTTCGACCCCTTAAAAAGGGAATCATATATAACACAGTAAAAAAACTAAAATAATACAAATATTGCACAAGTTCTTTTGGATCTATACTGAATTGAAAACATAACGATTTTCTTTGTCCACCTGTGTCTATAAAAAGAGACATAACTCTTTCATAAATATTTAAAACTTACGAAAATGTACTGTTTTTCACTTCACTAAAACTCCTATAAGGGGTCAAAAAGTGATCCCACGGCCCATAATTTTTAAACTGCACTCTTTATATTTAATGCAAAACCAAAATTAGTTTTAAGATTGGATGAGAAATAAAAAAGTTACAGAGAAAAGGCTGTTTTCTGTACTGACCCCTAAAGTCCCTTCTATTTAGGGGATTTTTCTTTCCATGACCTTAACAACTGGGGACAATGACAGAGTCATTACTCGTGTGAAATATCACGAGAATTGCTTACTTCCCTTTTGAGATATGGGACATCGTATGATTTCTCATTTATCATGGAAATCTCCATAGACAATTTTAAGGGACTCATAAAACCGGAAGTACTCTTCATATGCATATAAAAATTGAAACATAGAGAGCATATTAGACTCCAAACAGGTTGACAAAGAAAGATAACTCTTAAACTATCATTTTATGAACAGACTTAATGATAACATATTTCAGGTCTCTAAATCTCCTTTAAGGGGTCAGGAAGTGACCCCACGGACCATATCTTTTTAATTGTCCTTTTTGTGCTGAACTCAAATCTGAAAACTGTTTGAGAATTTATTAAGAAATAAAAAAGTTACAGGCAAAAGTTTGTTTTCAATGTTGGCCCCTTAAAATCCCTTATTTTCTCGATTTTCATTTTCAGAGTATTTTCAGGGAAGAACATTATCAAGGTCATTCTAAATTTAAAATTTCACGATAAAATTGTCATTTCTTCAAGAGAAAACGTGCCATGCGTGACTACGAATTAACATATAACTCCCATTGACAAATTTCAAAGACCCTTTAAACCGGAAATTCTGCTTTGATTGATATGAAACTTTCAGAATATGTTCAAAGAATTAGTTCAAACAAATTTCTATGCTCAAAATAATTTTTGCAACGTTATTGTGACTTTTGAAAAAAATCACCCCCCTTCTGCAATGTTTGAAGTCTAATATCTCAAATAATCTTTGTGGTCAAAAACGCGTATGCGAATTTTTTAAATATAACTTGAAATTCAAAACTTGTATTTTTCTGTTTCGGAGCTAAGGCATTTAAAATAAGAAAGATTTAGGCGTTTTAATGAATTTTTGTTTTTCTTTTCTAGAAACCGGAAGTAACGTATCCAGAAAACCAAAACCTTACATTCCGTAGACTTTTGCATGATCTTTAAGACGGTTATAAAATAAAATGTATATTTAAAAAGGATCTCCTTGAATCTGTGACAGAAAAGTGTTCAGAAAAAGAATAATAAAAAAGACGAAAACAATAGGTCTTTTCGACAAAAGTCGAAAAGCCCTAATAAGAATAATCTTAATCTTCAGAATCAGTAGAAGGTCTTCCTTGGAAACGGAAGACCTTAATGATACCCTCGCCTCCCATATGAATATAATGGGAGTGTCCATGTTTTGTTGTAGGAAACCCAAAATACATGTCAGATCAAAAAGTAAAATAGGAGGTATAAATGTGATTTTGTTGTAAGATGAGCTATCTGATTCTAAAGTACAGTTTACTCTTTCACCATTGCCGGTGAAGGGCTGCAAATTTAGGCCTATGCTCGGCACTTACGGCCTTTGAGCAGGGAGGGATCTTTATTGTGCCACACATGCTGTGACACAGGGCCTCGGTTTATACGGTCTCATCCAAAGGACCACCCCATTTAGTCACCTTTTACGACAAGCAAGGGGGTACTGAGGACCTATTCTAACCCGGATCCCCACAGGATTGTAATTTTATAAGAATTTTATAACAATGACCCAAAAAGCCGTGTAATTCATTCAACATTGACTTGAACCTTCTTTCAATAAAAATTACAATGGGCATGCGAAATCTGTAGAATAAAGCTGTGTCATACATAAAGAGGAAAAAACATTCAGCAAAACTCAGGGGCACCCGTTTTTTGCCCTAAAAAAACACGGGGATGTTGAAGTTCATGATTAACGTGGATCAATGAACAGTCGGCATTTTTAGCTCTACTGGTCAGAGACCAGAAGAGCTTATGCAATAGTAATGTGTCCGTCGTCCGTCCGTCCGTCCGTCTGTCTGTCTGTCTGTTAACAATTTTTCAAAATGCTACTCCTCCTATAAAGAACTTTATTCGGTAATAACCAATATTTGCCGCCCAAATCAAACTTTGATGGAGATATATTTAATTAAGTTCTTAAACAGAGGAGTATATGCTGACTTCAAAGCACTGAATATTTTCATAAGTAATGACGCCATGTGTACGTTATGACGTCACAAACATGACGTTAATTTCAGTTTTTTATGAATTTTACAGAAAAATGTACATATTTCGTCGATATTTTGAGTAAAAGTCACCGAGCGCATGTGTGTTCAGGATCAATATTTTGATATAAAGTGAAGAATGATAATATCAATGAAATATGCCAATATTGTTCCTGAACAAACTTGCGCTCTATAAATTTTAAAGCTAAATTTGTTGAAATTTTGTCAATTTTGTCCTCTTTCTGAAAAAGGGTATAAAATCGGACTAGTTTGTGACATCATAAAAACAAAAATTGTGAATACACTGCTTTGACACTATAATATTTTCTGTTAATTTATATTTCTCATACAATTTATTGAATTCAGCACATTTCAGGCAGTTTTCAAAATTTGATTTTGTGGGGGCAAATATATGCAATATACCGCATATAATTCTTTAGTCTGATTTCAATATTACTTGGCACACAAGTAGACTACACTAAGATACATAGAAGAGTGCATCGGTTTTTTATTTCGATGGACGGTGTTGCCATGGTTACTAAAAAATAGAATTTTCTGTGAATTCCTTAAAAATGCTACTCCTTCTACAGTTTTGGGCTGATTACAATATAACTTGGCACACAAGTAGACTACACTAAGATACATAGAATAGTGCATCGGTTTTTGATTTCGATGAACGATGTTGCCATGGTTACTAAAAATAGAATTTTCTTTGAAATTTCTTAAAACCACTACTCCTTCTACAGTTTTGGGCTGATTTCAATATAACTTGGCACACAAGTAGACTACACTAAGATACATAGAATAGTGCACTGGTTTTTGATTTTGATGAACGATGTTGCCATGGTTACTAAAAATAGAATTTTCTTTGAAATTTCTTAAAACCGCTACTCCTTCTACAGTTTTGGTCTGATTTCAATATAACTTGGCACACAAGTAGACTACACTAAGATACATAGAATAGTGCACTGGTTTTTGATTTCGATGAACGATGTTGCCATGGTTACTAAAAATAGAATTTTTTGTGAAATTCCTTAAACACTATTCCTTCTACAGTTTTGGTCTGATTTAAATATAACTTGGCACACAAGTAGACTACACTAAGATACAAAGAATAGTGCATCGGTTTTGATTTCGATGAACGGTGTTGCCATGGTTACTAAAAATAGAATTTTCTGTGAAATTCCTTTAAAATGCTACTCCTTCTACCTTTTTTTTTTCTGATTTCAATATAACTTGGCACACAAGTAGACTACACTACGATACATAGAATAGAGCATCGGGTTTTGATTTCAATGAACGGTGTTGCCATGGTTACTAAAAATAGAATTTTCTGTGAAATTCCTTTAAACGCTACTCCTTGTAAAGTTTTAGTTTGATTTCAAAAGTTTTAGTTTGATTTCAAAATAAGTTGGCACACAAGTAGACTGCACAAAGATACACAAAATAGTGCAATGGTTTTTGATAAGTACAAACCAGTAGAGCTACAGTCTCGACAGAGACTGCTGGTTGAAAGCACGGTTCTGCAATCTGAAACACAAGGACTAATATGAAAAACATGTTATAAGTTACACGGTCAGTTAGTGATCTAATAGTCGGAGTCATACAGGTGTGAAATGGAAATCTGTTTTGGGCGAGGCGAGACTCTAGTCCCAATACAGATTTGCATTTCACACCCTGTATGAATCCGTATAAGGTCACTAACTGACTGTGTTACAAATATATCCCGCTGAAGACCTCTTTTAAATATTAAAAAATCTATGTGCATGTTATGAAAATATCAAGTTTTAATCCAATTACAATCTACATAAAATAATGTAACAAGAAATTTAACTTTACAGTAAATTTTACTACCTATGCAAACCGTTTTTTAGCCTCCATTTTTATTTACAATAACAAGGCTTCAAGTAGAATCTTGTGTTCGATTTTCATATTACTCCTTGATGGCGACGTCATACTTCAGGGCATCATTTGATTAGCTTTTATTCAGTCAGTAATCTACAAATTTGTCTGAAGCGGGATAAATAGGGTTTATGACTACATCATCGTAATTTTGCTTTCACAAGAAACACGATTTTAAAAATGACTCAAAACTTACCGGCATTACGAGTATGCGCATGTACATGCATTGTAATGCTACAGTACTGATACATGTATAACAGTTTGGATGAGCAACACTAAGGATCATAAAGTTCGTGCATAAATTGATCAGTTAAAAAATCAATGCCTCAGTTTGTGAGACTGAACCTAAACACTTTTAAAAAATTACATTTTTACAGTTAAACATTTTTTTAAGCAGACTATATATAATCTTTGTTAAAATTAACTGACACACATTTAGAAAATTTGATCTGTAAATATATACGTACAAACAGGAAAGTAGGATCACACGGAAAGAATTAATCTCTTACATTTTAAATTTATTACGATAATAAAGGAAGTACTGTGTTATGTGAATATGGACCGAAGTTGGTAAAAAAAAAAGGAAGAGAAAGAAACAAAGAGAAAGAGAGTCATTGAGGCAGGGAAAGCCAATGAGAGAAAAATGAAAGCAATTGAGAGAGGGGAAAGTGATCAAGCAATAGGGTCATTCCATTATTTCCCTTAAATAAATGAAATAGTTCATTTGCAAGTTAGTTTCACTGTCACACATCGCAATCAATCGAATCAAGCTTATAATTTGTAATTTGTACTTATGCGCGTGCTACACGCTATATACTAGTATCGATAGCATAATCTGATCATTTCTTGAATATTTTGATTGGGAAAGAAATCATAAATATTCTTGTATTAGAAAATAATTCAACTGACAGCATTTATATTTACATAATATATTACCCGAGTACAGAACCTCTCTCTCTCTCTCTCTCTGTCTCTCTCTCTTTCTGATCCCTGATCCCACCTCTGATGTTTCGGAGGTCCGTGTTTGCTCTGCTCTTATTTTGTATATTGTTTAATAGACTTTGAGATTGAATACTGTTCGTTATCTCCATATCCTTCTCTCTCTCTCTCCCTCTCTCTGGACAATGTTTTTTTCTCACTCTCTCTTTAGATTGAAGTGTCGATGGTTGACAATAAATTACACAGATAAAACAGGCTAAAATCTTGAAAACATGCAACAAAATGTTAAAAGACAAATACTATTATGTTTGAACATCATTTCTTTATGCGAGATTTTAGTCAAGATAATGACATTTCTTCAGAATTAAGCTGCAAAAGACATGATTTTTGTATGAATTAAAGTACTGAATGTGCTGACTGAGTCTTCCTGACGTCATAAAGAAAGGATAAAAAAAAAGCCGTGCTAAGTGAAATTCATTTTTAGCTCTACTGGTCAGAGACCAGAAAAGTTTATGCAACTAGAGCCGAGCTCGTTGCAAAGCAACGAATAGGTCTTCCGTTGGAGCTACGGATAAGAAGACGTAACCTTGAGTCTAGGTCAAGCCACATTCTAAAGTTCTACAAGTGAAAATTTAAACCTTTTAAGAGAAGCAACTTGCAATGTTTAGCTAGGAAAAAGACTGTAAAGGAATATATGTGACCTTGAACTTTCCAAGTGACCTTGAACTCTCCAAATGACCTTGATCTAAGCAATGACTAGCTCTCGTTATAAAAATATTATCCATGTGTTACCGTCTGGAAAATTTCAAACATTTTATTTAGATATTCTTTCTGTCCATGCATCCAACCAAAAACATCTTATCCTTGGGGACTTTGAACTCGAGTCAAGGTCACGTCCCACCCTGCATTATATCAGCAATGTTTCACTAATAGAAAAATGGTAGCGAATTTACAGTTTCACTGTCACTAATCTTGACTCGTCCAAATGACTGGATATGTTCAGCCATGAGTTTTTTTCTGACTATAATCGAGGCAAAATGATTCATTGGGTTCAACACAATGTCGAGACTATAGCTCTACTTGTTTGTACTTATAACAAAGGAAGAGAAAACTAGCCATTGCCATCAGACCAAAACTGTAGAAGGAGTAGCGTTTTAAAGGAATTTCACATAAATTTCTATTTTGTGTAATCATGACAACACCGTTCATCGAAATCAAAAACGATGCAGTTAATTATGTATCACATTGAAGTCTACTTGTGTGTCCAGTTATATTGAAATCAAACTAAAACTGTAGGAGGAATAACATTTTTAAGGAATTATATACAGAAATTTCTATTTTTAGTAACCATGGCAACACCGTTCATCGAAATCAAAAACGGATGCACGATATTTTGTATCTTAGTGAAGGCTACTTATGTGCCAAGCAATATTGAATTCAGACAAAAACTGTTGAAGACGTCGCATTTTAAAGCATTCAAAAACCGATGCACTATACTATGTATCTTAGAGATGTGTACTTGTGTGCCAAGTTATATTGAAATCAGACCAAAACGGTATGAAGAGTAGTATTTTGAAAAATAGACAGACAGACAGCTAGACAGACGAACAGACGAACGGACGGCAGACACTTTACTATCCCATCCCACAGACAGGTGGGACAGATATTTATCTATCGAAAATAACCAAATTAAATAAAGACATCATTTTTAAAGCATTAAATCGTAGCAAAAAAGAAAATATCAATGGATGCGACACTTTTCAGACAAGGGAAGAGATATGAACCTCTCATAAATACGGTACACATGTATCAGATCATTGCACGTCGGTAATCTAAAATGACACATATTATTTTTTTTCTTTGTATAACTTAACCCCCCCCCCCAAATTTCTTTAAAAATGTTTGTACAATCAAGAAAATTGGTTACTTTTCATAAAGACTACGACGTTTCTTTCATTTTCAAGAACCGTATAATATCGAGTGCAGCGAGCTCAATAGAATAACGTGTAAGAAAAGAAGTTCGGAATTGTACACACGTCAAGCAAATTTTGTTGTGCAACATTCCCAGAGCTCCTTTACTACCCAATGTCCTTTGCGCGAATAAATAAACAAATAATAACACAAGTAACAGCTTTTTAAAAAGCTTGGCTGACTATGTCATCAATATCTATAGAATCTATGAGCATGATAAACTATAAACGTTTACATTTGGGGGGGGGGGGTTAAATTATTTCACTGGAGTAAATTATGGAGATGTTGCACAAAACATAAACCATATATAATACTGTTTGTATCTCAAATAAAAAATGAAATCATGATCATGTCCCGCTGTAGATTCGAACCCGGGACGAAAAGATGAACACCTCTGTCCGCAAGTCTAAAATGGTTTTAGAGGATGACGTAAATAAGGAAAAACATTTGATTAATGCTTGAAAGCATGGCTACATATAAAGGTGGCAGCTGAAAATATGATAACTACAAGAAATTGGGGATCTAACAATTATGACTGACGTGTAGAATATGATTGATAGTTTCTTGGGTATGCCAAAGTATCAAAGATTGTTGGAAACGTGGGGAAAATAATTAAAGCTTTAAATGACCCAACAAACTTGACGGCGATATATGAATGCCATGGTGCGGATTCAGGAAGTTTTTCCCAGAGATGAGGGGTCAACATCAAATGTTTTATTACTTTAAATGATGTAACTTCTAACTCACTTCACAATGTCACCGAATTGTTTGTTTGTTTTTTTCCAAAGCTCGACCAGGATTCTGACAAAAAAGAACAGACTTTACAAAATTCATGCAGTTTTCATTTTCATTCAATAGAATAGTCCAGAAAAAGGGTGCAAAAACCTACACGTGACATTTTGGCGCGAAATAATAGCGTCACCCCTTACCTAGAAGACAAATGGACTAATCCAGTAGTATAAAGGTCAAACGGACATATATCCGTATAAGAACTCGCATGAAATTAATATATGCTAGCAAAAGGCTAGAGAAAATAAATACTTCAATGTATTGTATTAGCAATATGTTTATTTTTCTGCTAACAGAATAGATAACTGTTGTTGCTGAAATGCATGTAACAAATCCGATGATAATCAGCATGCACAAAATTTTGCTGGCTAACTGTGACCTCTTCGAACCCTATTGATCCTTAGCGTGACGTCAGGCAATAAAAGGCTTTCAGTTTGAAGAAATATTTCAAAAACTTTTCCGCAATAAATATACAGTTATTACTAGCTTACTCTAAAGTTTTCTATCGTACATATGTACTAGCGTACTCTGTTTAGTAGGATCAGTTTTTTCAGTGGGTGGCTCAGTACAACTCTCCTGTCTGTTATTTTTTTTCTGCAGCTATACTGTGTATGAAGTTTGATTATTTTTAAAAATATCTTGGTTAGTTTGTTTGAAACTGAGCTTTGAACTTAGCTAAAGGCAAAGTGTGACGGAAGGAGATAAGGCAGGATGGAAGACGTCCGACATGACAAACATTATATCCCAAGCCATATTCATGGCGGGGCATAGAATGATTATTGGTTTACATAAAAAAAAATAGGTTGTGACTTTCTTTCGGAATTCAACACCAGCCTTAATCTACATGTATATACGCATGTACAAAAACAAATCAACCAACTAACATTCTCGGCTCAGAAGGAAGACATTATATATTCATTTTAAACATGTTAAAGGGGGGGGGACTTATAGTGATGAGAGGAAATTTAACCACGTGTCGGTCCGTGAAACATGAAATATTATTTTTGGAATGTTTGTATACAACAGCGTGGCTTTCTTTGAACTAAATTAGAATTTATTGAAATATTTAAAAATGATTCTTTCAGGGACGCCGTGATATATTTGGTAGTCTCTGTAATAACTGTTCGGATATAGCACAGGCCTTTAGATCGCTTAGAAAAAAAATTGAGGTGTTGGAAAAAAATACACACAATTTTTTTTCTAAGCGATCTAAAGGCCTGTGGGATATAGTGTCTTTTGAAGGTACAACACCTTTCTTTTAATATTACCAAAGGATTTGCTGATCCTTTTTTTTCGTATAGTCGAAATGCATGGGAGAAGGAAAAAAAACGTATGTGGATTAATCAAATACAAATTGATGCGTTGTGTTTTTAATCTAAATAGACACGTTTTTTTCTTCTCGTTTTCCTTTTTTGTAAAATGCCGTTAGCTTTGTTTAAAAACTTTTTCCTACGCGTTACCAATGTGAGAAGAGAAAAAAAGACGTCCTCAAACAATTTATTTCTAATGATGAAAACACCGAATGACGATGAGGATAATTAAGGTGAAATTATTTACTGAGACCCTAGTATCTACATTTCATGTCACCAACATTAACAATGACTGACCGGGAGGACGTTTGGTAAAGAATTAAAATTGATGTTTTATCGTCGAGATACTGGTTAATGATAAATAGCATTAACGAATTTTCAATTTTTTTAAAAATCGTATTCTTAAACTCTGGATGTATATATTTTGGCCGTTATTCTAGGCAAAAGTGCATCCATGTGTATTTATACTGACATCGACTGAACATGTACAAGCATGTCAAATTAATCGTGCAATGTTGAGATATTCTGTTTATTCAACGAAAAAGTATATTATTTTTGTACAATAACATTTTAAAGTTTAGTAGCAAATAACTGCATACTCAAAAGTGCTTAATTTAACGTTGGATGTTTTCCCGTGAATTAGAAACGTCACCTCCACTTACAACTACCATGCATGCGTACATGTAAGTTTAATATTCATAAAACAATATCCACCTCGATAAAAACAGGGGGGGGGGTGCAAACCAAGCTAGTGTTTATTCGGCTATCAAAATACATAAAACTTACAATGAATAAATGTACAAGCGATTACGATTGATTTAAACAAGCTGAAATAGAGTGAAATGAAATGATATGAAATTAACGACATATTTTAAACCCAATTTTCCATTTGTAACTATCGGAGTACACAATGGATTTTCAAATATGCCCTCTGTTCTCTGCAACCACGTGCTTGTAAACGAGGACCGGGCAACACAACTTTAGAGACAAAGTTGGATATAACCTGTTTGCTATACCGGTATTACAAATACGTGAACAATAGTATATTATAAATTACTTTTTATGTTCAATGTTTATTTAATCTTTAAAAAAATGATACCCCGGTAAATGGAGAAACAAAAGAGTGATCATGGTAAAAATAAAACGTACATATACAATATTACCTATCACTTTCCATCACTAATTATAATTATTTGCCGAAGCCCCTTCTCAATTACAATTGAAATAAAATACATTAACACAGAATAGAGATTTTTTTTATTTTGCGAGAACAGGCCAAAGAAAGCGAACACAGTTCAAAATGATTTTATGCACCAGTGTTTGGAATTACGATTTAATATGAAAGATGGGTAAAATAATCTTATTGAATCGCGATGTAATTAAAAACACAGTTTTCTATTAATTGTTAGGTCTTTCTACACAATGGTCTAATACAATCACAAACACTTGCTTTGTTTATGTCCACAGGTGCCTGGTACACTCGTGACCTAGATCGATAGCGTGGGATTTGCGGCTTTGATTACATAACTGTAAAACATCTCGCTGAACAATGGGATCGTAATATGTATACAACTAATGATCGTGAATTATTCAATGTATAAAGTTTAAGATTAATTATATAGTTTGTTACAATGATAAACATAGAAAGGTAGATTTTATATCTTCCGCTTTTAAAGATGTGTTCACTATAAAACTAATTAAATTTTATAAAGAAAAATAGAAAAAGTAGTTGTAATACATGATTTAATAGTTAATCATAAAACACGTTTAAAACCTTATTTTGAAGAAAATCAACATAAAATACCGTAGGGTATATTATTTACAGCAAGTTGTACACATGATGAGGTCAGATTTACTTGCCGAATGAAAAGGCTACATGTTTACCTGACCTGCTTTCGACTGCATATTATGCAATAACCCCCGTATATTCGAACAGATAAACATTCCTATCAGATCAAAAGGGTGTTAAAGAACAATTTTGCTCGATATATCTAGATCGAAATATTTACCGTTTTTGAGTTATAAAGCAAAAACTTTCAAGCTCCAGAGATCCCTTATTTTAGGGGCCAGCCCCTTTTCTATAGTATTAAATGAAAGCCCTTGCAATTATGCACAACTTTTGTTCAACATGTCTTAACAAAATATTTTTAGTTTTCAAGATAAAAAGGAAAACATGTGTAAATTTTCGCTCTTTTAGGCGTTCTATTTTTTGACCCCTGTATTGCGCCATTTTGAATAGAGAAATCGAAAAACAAAAACCGATGTGCACAACTTCAATCCTTCTGTTATCTAAAACCAGTAAAATTTCTGCTCCAACTCTAGTGGTCTCTGAGCCTTTGTCTGGAAATGAAAGCCTATAATTTTTCGTTTAAAGGGAAATAACTCAAAACCGGAAGTGACTTTTTGAAATTATTGACAACATTCTGATAGAGTTTATTACCGTCTATAATGTCTGAAAATTTGAACAAAATCCATTAAAAAATGAGCGAGATACGAGGCCTCAAAGTTGGCGTCTAGGAAGAAAAAAAAAAAAAGAATAATAAGAATAATCTTAATTTTCACAATCAGTAGAAGGTCTTCCGTTGGAAACGGAAGACCTTAATAATATTTACATTTGCAAATGTTTTCCTTTATATAACACTACTGAAAGCAAGCGTTTTTATAACTGTGTAAATACAGGTACGGGGTCAAGAGGTCATAGATGTTCGTATGTATAAACGTTCGACGTAATTTCTCTGTGACGTCATAAAGGGTCGACGCGCGGTAAGTGGATTACATGCATGCCGTTGGGTTTGAAAAATAATGCATTTCACACGTTAAAAGTCACAATCAGACAAGTTTAAAGTATGAATAAGTCACAAATGTAAATATAAGTAATATTAGGTATCATTTTTTTGAGTGTTATTGGGATGTAAAACGGGTTGGCACATGATCAAATCTTCCATAAAGCCCTTGGGATTTGATCACGTGACCAACCCATTTTACATCCCAATAACACTCAAAAAAATAATACCTTATTTCTTAAGTAATGCGTCCAGTGTCCGTCCGTCTGTCTAGCTGTCTAGCTGTCTGTCTGTCCACTGTCTGTGAACAATTTTTCAAAACGCTATTCCTCCTACAATTTTAGTTTGATTTCAATATTACTTGGCACATAAGTAGACTACACTAAGATACATAGAATAGTGCATCGGTTTTTAATTTCAATGATTCAACGGTGTTGCCATGGTTACTAAAAATAGAATTCTCTGTGAAAATCCTTAAAAAGGCTACTCCTTCTACAGTTTTGGTCTGATTTCAATATAACTTGACACACAAGTAGACTACACTAAGATACATAGAATAGTGCATCGGTTTTTGATTTTGGTGAACGGTGTTGCCATGGTTACTAAAAATAAAATTTTTTGTGAAATTCCTTTAAAACGCTACTCCTTCTACAGTTTTGGTCTGATTTCAATGTTACTTGGCAAACAAGTAGACTACACTAAGAATAGAATAGTGCATCGGTTTTTGATTTCGATGAACGGTGTTGCCATGGTAACTAAAAATATAATTTTTTGTTTTAAATTCCTTTAAAATGCTTCTCCTTCTACAGTTTTGGTGTGATTAGTATAACTTCATGACTTGGCACATAAGTAGACTACACTAAGATAAATAGAATAGTGCATCGGTTTTTGATTTCGATGAACGGTGTTACCATGGTTACTAAAAATAGAATTTTCTGTGAAATTTTATTAAAATGCTACTCTTCTACAGTTTTAGTTTGATTTCAAAATAACTTGGCACTCAAGTAGACTACACAAAGATACATAATAGTGCGATGGTTTTTGATAAGTACAAACCAAAAGAGCTACAGTCTCGACAGAGACTTCTGGTTTCAGTCGAGTAATTTTGATCAACTCTGCTGCTTCTAACTTGTGTAAAAAAAATCCAAAATGTAATTTCAGGCTCATTCATATTGCTCAGATGAACTCATTTCCGTGTTCAACCCAAAATGCTCAGGACATTGTTTCGTATAGACTTCAAAAAGCAAGATGTTGAAAAAAAACCCATAAAACTGTAAATATACTGACACGCAAAAGAAACACAACACCCTACTTTAGGAGGGAATAATTATGTAAAGTAAAGAATTTTGTATCTTAAAATTATAGATATCTTCAATTTGGTTAATATCGGTAATTTAACGGTTGAACGATTTTCGTACAATAACCGGAAGTTAAGTTGGAGTCTGCTTAACAGAAATCAAAAATTGCATGTTTAACAAAACATTTGGCAATATAATGGAGTTTTAAGGGTTTATACCATTCATCTTAAGTAATGCAGCAATATTTCAATAATTCAAATCTCCTTTTGTTTCCTGTAACGATGCTAAGGCTTCTCGAAAATGGCTTAAGTACGCATTTCCATTGCTCTAACTGGAAAATCCCAAAGTAAAGGTTATTGGGAGATAAATGATGCAAAAATACACTGCATTACGTCTCAACGGCGTCTTATGTATCATATGCATAAATGATGGTCCTTGGACCGGAAGTCCAAGGGTAACTACAATGTGCTAAGTTAGAGAAAATTCGACCTAATCATCTGAAAAACAGGCATTTAAAAATGACAAAGAATAATTCCTTCGCTCAAATCTCGATATTGATTAACCTATTGTATCGTAGAAATTAAGCTGCAACTGTTGTTTAGGGCAGTCTTGCATGTTGTAATTTAATGGCTGGGAGGGGGGTGTTTTAACAGTCATATGTTACTTGGTAAAGTTAAAAAACAAACATTAATTAACATATTTATCAAATCTCTCATGTTCTGAAAAGTGTTTTTAGCCTTACTGTATCCTTTTTTGGAAATCATTAGATAAAAAATTAAAACATTTGTTGATTACTGCTTGTTGCATTTCTTTTGCGTGTCAGTATATGTAGTTCCAGGTGGATTCAAGCTATGTCTCCATAAAAGTAATAGGGGGGGTGTCTAGCCATGCAATCATTAACCAGGTTGTCAAAATGAAAGTTTTTAGCTCTCCTGAGCCGAAGGCTGATGGCCTGGCATGTTTTGAAAATCTTCCTCTCAATAACCACTATACCAGGAGTCCAGGACATATAAAACTTACAGGGAATCATCCTCAGGTATTGTAGATTCAGATTTATTCAAATCATGACCCCCAAGGGTAGGGCGAGCCACAATGGCTGATAAAAGTTTTATATAGAAACATATACGGAAATTCTTTAAAAAATCTTCCTCTCAAGAACCACTGTGCAATGAAAGATGAAACTTATAGGGAAGTATCCTCAAGTAGTGTAGATTCAGATTTATTCAGATCATGACCCCTGGGGATAGGGCGAGCCACAATGACCAATCAAAGTTTTACATAGAAATATAAAGAGAACTTTAAAAATCTTCTTCTCAAGAATAGCAAAGGCATGAATGATTATACTTATATGGAACCTTGACCTCAGGTACTGTACATTCAATTTTGTTCAAATCATGACCACTGGGGTAGGGCGGTATCACAACATGGAATCCCAAGTTTTACATAGAAACATGTAGAAAAAATCTTTAAAAATCTTCTTTTCAAGAGTGGCAAAGCCATGACTAGTCCTATTCATATGGAAGCATTCTCAGGTAGTGTAGATTCAATTTTGTTCAAGTCATGACCCCTGGGGGTAGGGCGGGGCCACAGTGTAAGTTCAAATGTAAAGGGCAATAAAGCCACAGGTAGTGAAAGAAATATGCAAGCATCCTTAGCTAGTGTAGATTCAAGTTTGTTCAAATCATACCCTCTTTTCTGATCACATTTTGTCCGGCGTCTATCTGTCTGTCCATCTGTCTGTAAACTTTTCACATTTTCGACTTCTTCTCAAGAACCGCTGAGTCAATTTCAACCAATCTTGCCACAAAGTATCCTTGGGTGAAGGGGATTCAAGTTTGTTCAAATGAAGGGCCACACCCTCATTCAAGGGTAAATAATTGGGAATTAATGAAAATTTGGTGGCATATTTTAAAAATCTTCTTCTCAAGAACCACTGTGCCAGAAAAGATGAAATTTATGGGGAAATATCCTCAGGTAGTGTAGATTCAAGTTTGTTCAAATCATGACCCCCGGGGGAAGGGCGGGGCCAAAATGGCCGACCTAAGTTTTACATAGACATATATAGGAAAATTCTTTAAAAATCTTCTTCTCAAGAACAGCAAAGCCATAATTCATCATTTTTATATGGAAGCATGTTCAGGTAGTGTAGATTCAAGTTTGTTCAAATCATGACCCCCAGGGGTAGGGTGGGGCCAAAATGACCGACCAAAGTTTTATATAGGAAAATTCTTTAAAAATCATTTTCTAAAAAAATAGCAAATCCATGTTTTGTCATACTACTTTTGGATTTAAACTTTACAATAAAAAGCCATTTTCTTTTTTTTTCCCTATCCTTAGTGCTCAGATGAGCGACGTGGCCCATGGGCCTCTTGTTTTAGGATTGGTTGGGACCACTATTAGGTTTAAACTTTTCAATAATAAACTGATTTCTGCTTTTTTTTCCTAGCCACATTGTTCAGGTTAGCGATGTGGCCCATAGGCCTCTTGTTAATGCTTTTATTAGGTCACCTGAGTAAACTCAGGTGACCTATTGCTATCCGTTTTGTCCGTCGTCGTCTATCGTCCGTCGTGCATTAACATTTGAACATTTTCAGCTTCTACTCAGTGCTCTTAGGTATTAAGTAAAGAAACTAAGTGCATAATTATGATGAGCAAGAGTGCCTCTACCAAACTTGTGAATTTTATGGCCCCAGGGTCAGGGGTTCTGGTGTTAGGGCGGGGCTCTGTGGATTATATAGTTAAAATACATGAATTCTTTGAAAATCTTCCTCTCTGCTCTTAGGTATTAGATAAAGTAACTAAGTGCATCTTCTTCTAGATCTGCTCTTAGGTATTAAGTAAAGTAACTAAGTGCATAGTTATGATGAGCAAGAGTGCCTCTACCAAAATTGTGAATTGTATGGCCCCATGGTCAGTAGTTCTGGTGTTAGGGCGGGGCTCTATTGATTATACAGTATAATTTGTCCAAACCGGCTACCGCCGGTTCCGTAAAATTTGGCCGGTTTAGACAGAATCCGGATTGCAGGAAAAAAGCAGGAAAATACCAATTTTGAAAATTTCGTTATTTATTAACAAGTTACATAATATACATATGATAAATATAATTAAATGATGAAATCAATCAATATTTTAGAGTCTAGAAATTATAAAATAGTCTCACATGACTTATTGTATAAAAATTTCCTTATTTATTTGTGAAGTTTGAAAGTCGGGTGAAATGTTACGTCAATCTACAGGCACACCTAATATATCCAGCGGTCCGGGTTTCACTTGTCAAAGATACATTTAATGTATAAACAGCAATGCACAATTATTTACGATGTGCTAATTATTGGATTGAACTTTTAATTTTTATGTAAAAAAAAATTACGTCTTCCCCCACAGTGTTATGGCGCCATTTTGAAATGTGTTCGATTTTCGAACCCGATTGATAGATTGATTTGTATCTCGCGTACATATATCTTTTGTGATAATGTTATAATGCGTTAAAAGGAGTTAAAACAATTTTTTAAAATTAATTTATTCAAATGATATTATTTTCAAGTGGGCTGTTCACCGCCGCATTTCATTGAGTTCGTCTTAGGACACTAATCATGCTAATTACAGCTGTATGTTAACACGGATTATCACATCCACCACGAGAGGTGTTAATTGCTTTGAAGTAACTCAGGTGTGGCCGGATTAGAGGGAATGATTACCGTTAATTATGAGCAGTTGGGACCAGTATAGCCGTTCGGAATACAGAATAGACAGTATCCGGACTACACAGAATTTTTTCTAATGAATTTGTTAAAGAAGTGCACGGGACTAAAATTTATAGACGGAATGGACAAAAATCCGGAGTACTCAGAGTCCGGATTAGACAAATTTTACTGTATAGTGAAAATACTTGAATTCTTTGAAAATCTTCTTCTCTGTCTCTGGGTATGAAGCAGATGAACTACCTATTATATTTATGATGAACAACGGCCCTAAACTTGCAGAATTGTGAATTTCAAGGCTTCAAGATCAGGGGTACCATAGAGGATGAGGGCTGTACTTACATGTATATACTGAAAATGAATGAATTGTTTGAAATCTACTCCTTGATATTACATGTAATAAAATTTTTTGAAAGGCAAGGATGCCTTTTCAAAAATTTTGCAGTGTGTGGATCTAGGCCGAAGGGTTAGGGATTTGTGTGTGGTAATTGGCACTAGTACTGACTATTGCTAAATATATTACTGATTAGTTGAAATGCATTTTTTGTTCCCCTACCCTGCCAATGGGTATTAAGTTACCAAGCTAAGCAAGTGTATTGTTGTGATGATCAATGTTGCCTCTTTCAAATATGTGAATGCCATAGCATCTGGCTTAAAACATGAATCAAATTCAATAACTGGAAAGTTGATGCTAATGCTCACTTGACCTATAAGGCCCATGGGCCTCTTGTTATGGATTAAAAATCATTCAAATTGATTTTAAGTTTTTAAAAGTGTTCTGTATTAGAGCACATTCTAAACACATATCATACAAAAGTTCTTTAAAAACTTTCCATTCACAGAAGCTATTTACTGCTTTACATCCAAAGTGACAAAAAATACTATAAGGGATACCAAATCTGTAGTTTTATCTGTAATCAACAAGAAAACATTGATGTAACCATCAGTTGTCGCCCGGGAAATATATAAAGTAAACAATGAAAATGAGTCTTGATCATCAAACCGCTTCGATATGTGTGAAAAGGAATGCGTCTAATTGACGGAGACGATAGTCGCGAATATTTTGAAGACTTGTAGTCGGATAAAAATCAATCAAAAACGATACCATTTTAAACTTGATCAATTCCTCAAGTAAATGTTGGCTGCATAAAATATAAATTGAATTTAGACACATGCATCACCTATATTTAAAAATGTATTATTTTTCAATATTAGAATATAAAACACGAACTGTGCTCAGTACGTTTTTATCCGAGAAGTAAAATTCGATGTTCTAAAAAAAGGGACCTGTTGTTTTTTCGATAGTAAATGATAAGCAACTTTATATATTAAATATGAAAAACGTATATATTTTTACAGATTCACTTTATGGAAGTAAATGTATTATGTATCTCGTAATTTATAAACGCAAAGAACATTCTGATTAACAATCTTTTCAATGTTTAGAAAACCTTAAATTCTAAATAACTACTCCCACCCCAATCCCCATACACCAACACTTAAACTTATATGTATAGAGCAGCCCGGTCCTCCGGGCTTCAATTAGATTTTGTACCAATTTTACTACTGAGAAACCTGTAACTCCAGATTTTTCAAAGATCACCCATAATATAGCATTATATTATTATGATTTTAGCGCACAATTATGTTCTTAAAATATTTTCATGTTTGCTTTGTTTTTATCTTCAGGAAATAAAAAAGTATCTCAGGGAGTTCTGGAATGCTGTACCAGACGAGGATAGAAGTTGGTTAAGTGAGTCTCTGAATGATCGGGAATATGCAGTCGGTTTAAAGAAACTTACTGATAATACCAAGGAAAACCTGGAGTCAATGAAAAAGTCCATAGTGGAACTATTTATAGATGAGAACAATACAAAAGTTGAATTGCCTTCTTCATGGGCTTTAATGGAGCAATTATTATATGAAGGAGCCTGGAAGGTTTTGACCCTGAGTGAAATCTGGAAACTCAATGCATCTCTTCCCCATGAATACCAAATCAAAAGTGATGAAGAAATGTCAAAATTTTTAAAATGTTTTCATGACAGTGGCCTTCTTTTGAATTTTGAAGAAGTGGAATTGAGGGAACATGTTATACTAGATATTCAGTGGTTTGCTAATGCTTTCAGCAAAATAATTGCTGATGAAAACCACATCAATAAAGATTGTCAAAAAAAATTAATTAAAGAGTGGAAATCCTTCAACAAAACAGGGGAACTTAAAGAAACAATAATAGATGCTTTGTGGAAAGATGAACCCTCTTACTTGAAACATAAAAATGAAATTATGCCATACATGGAGAAACTTCAAATGCTGGTACATTTGAATGCATTTGAGGCTGTGTCAGTAGGTAGCATGTCATGGTATGTCCCGTGTATGAACAAAAAGCAGTTTAAAGCTGACTTCAGTGAAGATAAATGGGAATGCTCATCCATTTTGTGCTTCCGATTCACTTCCTTTGCCATGTTTGTGTTCTACAGACTAGTAGCATACTGCATAAGTTTTCTAAGATGGAGTGTTGCAAAAGATGAAGATAATGAAGGAAGTCCGTGTCTTTATCAAACGGCGGCAGTGTTTGATCACAATGAACACACTGTTGTTGTTGGCATATGCAATGATGATATTCAGTTGCAGGTGCTGAGAATCAAACCATTGACTATAGACAAAGAAGTATCAAATGAAATTGGAGACTCCATTGATAAAGCAATAGAAAAATTGACAGAAACATTTATTGACACAAAAATATTCCATAGAGGATACAAATGTCAAAATATTATTTGTAATGAGAAAGACTCATCTTTCAACCTTGCAAGTGAGCTCTCCAAAATCAAGGCTAAAGAAACACAGTGCACGTGTCAAATTCGAGAGAAACATGTCATTAATGTACAGAGCACACTAGGATTCTGGGAAAAGGTAACGATTAATAATCTTTGTATCCTATGGCGAATGAATGTTGAAGGGAAATATAGGATTTATGTTGTCTGTCTATCTGTTTGTGGGTCTATCTGTACATTTACATATCTTTATCTGTACATCTGCACATTCAGTCCACTGGCACATACATTCTTGTTGACCTCCGGAATCGTAATGATTTGATATAGACTATACGAAGGATAAATGAACAAAATGAATATTAAATTGAGAAACATTTGATGTTAATAGTATACACAAAGATTTCTAAAAAAGTATGTCTTTGATCTTAATCAAGGTCATTTGGTTAAAGTCTGAAACAGACACATATTAGCTTACTTAATAAAAGTACGTCATTACATAGACAATATGTAGAAACAAATTATAAGATTGATTTAATAGTTTATTACAATAATCCTTACAAGAAAAACAAAGATCAAAGACCATACTGACAAACAGAAGTTCCTGACGGAAAGTTGAGATCGGTTGTGAAGTCACCTTTGAAAAAAAAATAAATTTATCGGTTATATTTGATTATGAAGATAATTCAAACCCGAGTATTTTTTTTCCATTAGTAGAAGCCTTAGTGATGATATATCTTTTGAAAATTAAAAAATCAACTGAATAATATCTATAGTAATTCTTATATCAATATGCATATGTAAAGAATAAAGGAAAATTGAATATTTTTAAAGATTTTTTTTAAAGGTGGATGGACACAGATTTGAAGTTAATATTTTTAGGTCACCTGAGAAAATTCAAGTGACCTATTGCTATCTGTTTTCTCCATTGTCGTCTGTCATATGTCTTGCTCCGTGCGTTAACATTTGAACATTTTCAGCTTATTCTCTGCAACCGCTCAATAAATTTCAACCAAATTTGGCACAAAGCATCTATGGGTAGAGGGGAACAAAAATTGAGAATTTCATGGTCCCTGCATCCCTGAGTCCCTGGGGATGGGACCAAAACCACTAAAATTAATGAAGATTTTTAAAATCTTTACCTCGGATGTCAAGCAGTCAAACTGTTTACATGATTGTAATCAGCATTGAGTCCTTCACCAAAATTGTAAAATTCATGTCCCGTGGGTCAGGGGTTCTAGTGCTAGGGTGGGACTTTATTGATTATATATTAAAATTGCATAAATTATTTGAAAATCTTCTTCTCTGCTTCTGGACATTAAATAAATTAACAAAGTACACCATTATGTTGAATAAGGCTGCCTCTTCCAAAATTGTCAATGTCATAGCCAGTGGGTCAGGGATCCTGGTTTTAGGGGGGGGGTATATTGATTATATAGTGAAAATACATTAATTCTTTAAAAATCTTCTTCTCTACTCCTTGGTATTGATAATGCAGTACATGTATCTGTGCGACTGTCCTGTGGTACGACTTACTGTCTGTATTACGTCAGATGGCGGGATAGTCACACTCTCTCTCTTCTACACCTGGATGCCGAGCAGACAGGACGTGTCTGGGACAGCAGCAGAGCGAGAAGTCGACCCGGGCCAGAACTCACTGTGTTTGTGTTTGTATATAATGTTGAATGTTAATAAATACTTGTAAAGAACACCCCCTAGACGGTTACATTAATAAGACTAACCAAGTTCATAGTAATGTTGAATAGGACTGCCTCTTCCCAATTTGTGAATTTCAGGGCCCCTGGGTCAGGGGTTCTGGTGTTAAGTGTGGGGCTTTAATAATTATTTAATGAAAATGCATTTTCCTAGATAATCTTTCCTTTGCTTCTGGTTAATATGCCTATGATCCAATTAATATTTAAGGCCAGCATTTTTGTTTTATTTACAGATTTGCAAACCTGCCGCTCAAGCTAGGTTTTGAATTTCAGAGAAAAAAAAGATCAAACAGATTTTCTTTTGAGTCGAGATTTCAAATTTACAAATTCGTACTTCCGGTTTTAAGATGAACATGGCGGGTAAATAAAGGTAGATCTGCCAAATTCATAGCAGCACCATAGCTTGATTTAATGTAAAAACTTAAAGATAGGAGTGGCATTCTAAGCATTTCACTTGTTCAGAGGACAAATAAAATGCTTACGACTTTGCTGCACAATGACATGCTGGTTAGATAATTATGTATTTGTATACAAAAGTATGTCTGCAAATTATTTCCTTCCCACAGGTTTAAAACGGTCCGTGGTAGCTATTGACAGCAACTTTGTTTAGGTCTCTCTTATAGCTTACAGTCTAACCATCAATCTTCAGAAAAGGGTCGCCAGAAAAATTATTTTAAACTTAATTGAAAAAAAAGTGTTCATCATACTCCCCAGTACTCCTTGTCTGTTTTATGATCATGGGAATTATAACTTTTTGTATCAAGTATATTTTAGAATAATGTCTACACATTCACCTAACACATATTGAAAAGAGAGATATATTGAAAGAGTTTAAAAGATTGAATTGATTTTTAGCTCACCTCAACGAAGTAATACCCAGGGTTAAGGTTAAGTTTTTTGGAGCAGTTTTCTTTTAAAGTACTTGTATGTCCTATATTGATTAGACATGCATGGAAGATGTTTTTAGTGTGTTTCATTGTACCAGTCAAAGTTTCAGATGCTGCAATTTCAGCAAATGAATGACCAGGTTAATGTTTTTGGAGCAGGTCAATATTTTTGATGCAGTTTTCGGTTTAAGTCTCATTTCTGAGTAACTATAAGCCCCATGTTAACCAAACTTGCATGGATGATACATCCTAGGATGCACACTACCAGGCTTGCTTCGGGTGCTGAATTAGACCTACATTTTCCAGTTGAGTGAACAGGTTAAAGTTTTTGATGCAGGTTTCATTTCCAAGTTACTATATATGAGCCCATAATGACCAAACTTGCATGGATGGTACATTTAAGGATGCATTATAACTACCAGACTTGCTTTGGATGCTGAATCTGACCTACATTTTCCGGTTGAGTGAACACGATAACGTTTTTGATGCAGGTGTCATTTGAAAGATCCTATGAGCCCTATAATGACCAAACTTGCATGGATGATACATCCTAGGATGCACACTACCAGGCTTGCTTCGGGTGCTGAATTTGACCTACATTTTCCGGTTGAGTGAACAGGTTAAAGTTATGATGCAGGTTTCATTTCCAAATTACTATATATGAGCACATAATGACCAAATTTGCATGGATGGTACATTTAAGGATGCATACTACCAGACTTGCTTTGGATGCTGAATCTGACCTACATTTTCCGGTTGAGTGAACACGATAACGTTTTTGATGCAGGTGTCATTTGAAAGATCCTATGAGCCCTATAATGACCAAACTTGCATGGATTGTACATTTAAGATTGCATACTACCAGACTTGCTTCGGATGCTGAATCTGACCTTTTCCAATTGAATGAACAGGTTAAAGTTTTTGATGCCGGTTTCATTTCCAAGGTACTCTGAGCCCTATATTGACTAAAACTATTGACTAAACTTGTATGGATGATACATCTTACTACCAGACTAGCTTCAGATGCTGAATCTGACCTGCATTTTCTTGAAGAGTGAACATGTTAAAGTTTTTTTTTATACAGGTTTCATTTCCAAGTAACTTTGTCAAGCAAACTTGCATTGATGATACATCTTAGGATGCACACTAATGGACTTGCTTCAGATGCTGAGTTCGACATATATTTTCCAGTTAATGAACCTAGTAAAAGTTATGGGTGCAGGTCTATTACCAAAAAACTATAACGCTTATATAAGCCAAAATTGCACAAATGATGCATCGAGGGATGAAAACTCTCAAAATTGCTTCAGATGCAGGATTTTAATTACGTTTTCATGTTGAAGAGCTAGTTTGAAGTTTTTTTTATATGTCTATTCCAAAGTATCAAATCAAAATTGCATAAATTTTGGAATTTTTGGATGTATACTTTTTGTTGGTTAATTGTGTGACTTTGCCTTACTTAAAAACAGAATTCGTTGAGGTGAACTCTGTAATCTCTGATTACCTATGTTTAAAAATATATTTTGATCAACATCACAAAATTTATATCACTGGCCTAAACTGGCAGATGATAAAATAAACAATTAAATTTTCTACTTTGCCATCTGTTACCATTATGTGTCCAGTGGCAAGTAGCCTGTTAGGATAGTATAAAAAGAAGCAAAAATGAATGTATAAATGTCGATAATTAATTTATATAAAAAAAAAAACCAAATTCCTGCACCTACGGGACTTTTTCATTCTGATGTTCGTAACTAAACCTAAAAATAGAAGGAAAATGCTAGCCTTATGATGAAGAAAGGTGTCTCTTTCAAAATGGATAATTTCATGGCCCCTGGGTCAGGGGTATCACGGGACGGGTTTTTTTTCTAAAAATAAATTAATGCTTTGAAATCTGCTCTTTGATAAGCAATGGTGCCTCTTTCAAAATTGTGAATTTCACGGCTTTTTGATTAAAACACGAACCAAATTTAATTGTGGAAAGTTGTTGCATGATGCTCAGGTGACCTAAAAGGCCCATGGGCCTCTTGTCTGTATAATATCATGTCTTATATATTTTAAAAGCATTTCGCACAAAAATAAATTAAAAATATTATTTCATTTAAAAGTTATTAAAACTTCAAATTTTTACATCACTTTCACATATTTTACTTTTATTCATAATACTTAGGAACAGTGGCAATCTTGTTGTATATATTGTGAAAAAATTTAAACCTATAATCTAGAAAATTCAGAGTAGAAATGTCTGAAAGAAAAAGGTACACACAGTATATTGTCCGTCTGTGCAGTTGTGGTGAGTGGGCATTAAGGATTGAACACACCCGGTGAATCCTAAACATCAACAATAACAGGGCTCGTGTCCTGTTATTAAAAACTACGTTTAACGGGTGTGATCAATTTGCTAAAAGCTGTACACAACATTAAGCTCGAATAATAATTCCTGTGAAGGAGTTTTTAACATTTCTACTCTGAATAAATTATTTTTCTGGATAAAAGTTTTCATATATCTCATTAATACACAACTAGATTGTTAAAATTAAAATTTGTGAAAGTAAAAGAATGTGTCGATCGTTTTACCGCCATAAAATTTGAAATTTTATTAACTTTTAAATGAAATGTGATTTTTAATTTATTTGTGTGTGAAATGTGCTATCAAAATATATAAGTCGTTATACTATACAGAAAGTAGTAACTTAAAATATGTGTCCATGTACCTTTTGAAGGAAGTTTAGCAACACAGGCTAAAATATTGTCAAAGTGCAGGTTTAAGTTCTTTGTTGTGAAAAAAAATGCTCGGGTCTTCTTCATGAGATGAAATCGATAAATTTAACTTTTCGAAGGTGATTTCACGCGATATCGACATAGTATTATTTTTTGTGAGACCTAACAAAAATTAAATACTTTTAAAACTGCTACTAACTCTTAAGCTAAGCTTTGCTTGAGAATAATTTTATTGATTTCGATATTTGTTATTACGTTTTTGCGAAGTTAGCTTCATTACAGTAACTAGTGTTTTTTCTGCACTTACTTACCTCATTTTACTAGTTCCAGTTGGGTTCATCATTTTTACTATGTTTAATTTTTTTTCAGAGAGAGGCGAGTGATTCCAGTATTCCTGTGGCCTCTGGACAAAACCTAGAAGGCCGGTCTAGATTTGCAAAACTTGGTATGGCTACAAACGATGTGTTGAATAAAGCATACAGAGATATTCTAGAATCAGAAATTCCTCCATCTGATATTGAGAACAAGGTGAATTTATTATCAAACAGAAAGAGGATGAATATGAAGCTGAACTCGGATCAAGAAGATCTTTTGATTAAAGCAAAGAATTCTGGATATGAGGAATTTGATATTTCATTAACATACAAATTGATAAGAAACATTTGTTCAACGATTCCTAAACCAACAAAAGGAAGATGGGGAGAAGAGCCAACAGCAGGTGAGGTGACAGTGGGTGACGATATCGAAAGAATAAGGTTTATACGAAATAGATTGACTGCACATGTGAGTTCAGCCTCCATCTCTCAGACAGAATTTGATGACACCTGGTCGATGATGTCAGATGTCTGCCAAAGACTGGAAACCTTCACTGGTGAAAAGTACTTGGATAGTCTTAAAGGGATTCAGAAACTGGGTCTAAAAGAAGAAGGGGAAGATGCAATAAAAGCTATCATAGAAAAGTTTGTCAAGGATCAGCACGAGCAACATGAACTGTTGAAAACAGTCGTGTCAGATGTTCAAGAATTAAAGTCTCAAATGATGACATTAAAACGAAATTGAAGACTGGAAGCAACCGCTAGAAAAAATATTTTTTTTTACTCATAGAACGTTTGCAGGACTAGTTAATAATAAATTCTGTTACACTTGGTTGAAGATGTCGGAGATCTGCAATGCACTCGAAAGTTTCATTGGTGAAAATCCTGTGAATAAGTCTTATTATAAATATAATCATAAACTGGATATGAGGAATATGATATTTCATTTATATACAAATTGCCAAGAAACATTTGTTCAAAGATCCCTTAGTCATCAAAAAGAAGGTGATGAGAAGAGCCAGCACAGGAGAGGTGACAGTGGGTGACGATATATAGAGAATTAGGTCAATACAAAATAATTTGACTGCACACGTGAGCTCAGCCTCCACCTTTCAGTGCATAACACCGTTGTCGACAATGCCGGATATCTGGATTGGAAAATTTCACTGGGGAAAAAAATACCTTGATACCTTATAGCATATATAAACTAACTTTAAAAGATGAAGATGCTATTTCAGCTTTTTTAGAAAAAGTCAGCAAGGAATAAAATGATATGTTTAAGAAAGTTATGTCAAGTATGCAAAACTTAATGTCAGATTAAAGTTAAGTTAAATGTGACTTCAACTTTAAACAATTTAAAACCATCCTTCGTTAATTGTAAAGAAATATGTTTATCATCATTTCTTTTATGGAAAAAAAAAATTAAGAATCAGCAAAGACTTTGGAAGAGCAGTAGTTGCATTTTTTTTTTCAAAAATGCACCCATATCATATTTGATTCATAACCTTCCTTTCATTAATCAATATACGTTTTGTGTTCCCTTTGGATAACTTTTCTGTTTATAGAGTTTCTCATCTATAGCAGCCTTCAGAATCCCTCACTAACGTATTTTTTGATAATGATGTATAAGGACTGACGTACCAAAAACACAATCCACTGGGATTACAATAATTATAGAACATGGTGCTCAAAACATGGAACATATGTGAAAAGTTTAACATTTTATTTGCTTTTTATCCAGCTATAACTAGATATTAAAGAATTTGAAAGGAAGATATACCCAGAAAATATGGAAAGAAGGCTTACCAAAATAAAGGACAGATCTATTTAACATTTTCAATGAAACATGAGTTTGGCGTCCAACTCTCAGACAAAATTCATTAACAGTGAACCTTGTGTATATATGAATTCTGTGCAGTCGCTATTTTTATGGAATATCACCCGTAGTCAAGCAATGTTACTGTTGCTACGTTGGAGATAATGGCTTCATCATTAATCGGATAATAGTGCTTTTAACAAATGTATAGCATTAAATCAGAATCAATTAATTTACATGAAAGTATAATATTGTAGAATTGTTAAAATCCAAACAGGTTCAGAGACAATCAAATAAAATGTCCAAGAAATAGAAAAAATAATCAACCGTAATGAAGGAGCTACAGATTAGGACCTCGTTAATATTGTGTAGAATATTAAAGAATTGCATGTTTAACTTAATCTTATAAGAATGGAGAGTTCATTTTAAGTGAATGTGTATCCTTTATTATTTGTACCT
This sequence comes from Saccostrea glomerata, assembly GCA_003671525.1. Classification (NCBI taxonomy): domain Eukaryota; kingdom Metazoa; phylum Mollusca; class Bivalvia; order Ostreida; family Ostreidae; genus Saccostrea; species Saccostrea glomerata. Next base: position 144,471 of record PRKT01000332.1, read on the forward strand.
ATTTTAGACTAGCTGCAAAAGTTCAAATTTGTATGGAAGTGTCGGACAAGAAGGGAATATGTTCATTCACGATTGCAAATTTTTAAAACACAGATTTGCGATCGACCTTTGTTGCTTGTGTTGATATGTTCATTTCATTTTGCTTTTGTATTGTAAACTTAATATCCAGTGGGATCAAAGTATTACAAAATGTTATTTGTTTATTTGAATATACACGTATGTTATATTCTTATTAGTACACAGATTTATGATCATACTTTGTTGCTTGTGACAATATGTTTACTTTATTTAACTTATGTATTGTGTACTTTACATCCAACATGCTTCAACTAATTGACAGAATGTTTTATGATAGTACAAATATATACACATATAATTACATGCCTGTTTGGCCCTCTACTTAGAACCCTGGGGCTTAAAATGTTGACAAGCTCACTGAAACGACAGTGAATAAGGACAGGGTCACTTTGTTGATCCATCTGTATGTGAATCAGCAATCAAATCAATATACTGAATATTTTTTTTCGACCTGTTAGACGATTTTTTGGACTTACGGGAATAACGATGCCAGTATACTGTACCTGTCCATATACATCCATCAATTATTTTTCTAAAATCACAGATCTTCATATATTTATTAATTATACTTTAAGTGAATTGATACTAAACAAATTTTGACATATTCAGTAATTGCATTTTGTATGTTTATAAATGTATATGTAGGCATATTGAGCAGTGAGGGATGTTTTTCGTTCTAGCGCCTACTATAACAGGGGACCTCGGTTTAAATACGGTCTCATCTAAAGGTCTAATCCCATCTGTATGACCAGTCTTTAAAGGGGCATAGACACAGTTCAGCTAAAAAAATATTTAACTAGGGTCTTTCTAATGATCATAAAAAATTTGAACTTCATTTGTTGAGATACAAGACAGATTTAGAGCTCCAAACCTTGGTTATGTCAACAGAGTTCGTGTCATGTTTTGTTTACATAGATTAATATACTAATATATGTTCGTTTAAGGGTCCTCCACACCATGTGACTTGTGACGTATATAGAGAAAAATACTTTCACTTCCGGTTTTATAGAATTTATGCATGAACGATTTGGCCTAGCTCACCGTTTGTAAACAAAGAACACATGGTATGATCACGGTGTGACCAATGGAAAAGGATGTGCATTTTTTTAAATTTAAATAAAAGGACAACAGACGTCTTGGATTATGTTACATAATAATTCGTTATCAACAGGTACCTATGGATAGCACGAGAAACGTTTAGGTTATTTATACTTTCAGGCTAATCAACCGAGTCTGTTTTGATGGATGAAATTTCGGCACACTAATTTGTGCGTTTCAATAATACAATTTCTCATTGTGTGTTTATAAATATTGATAAAATGGTGTGCGTTTCTAGTTTTCTTCTTTTATATTTGTCCAGTTCAGTGGCCAGTAATTACTAAATATACATAGTATGGTGACGTATGAGGAGACTTGCCAAAGCTTTTGAGTCCCGGGCAACAGGAAAGATAACTCCAAAAAGGAACGTTGATACCGAAGATTTTGAAAATGTTTTTTTCTTTTACATCAGTGCATTTAACAATTTTTCGATGTAATGCAATTCTAATTACTATTATAAAGTTTCGAGTGATTTGCTGAATTTCATTTTGTTATAAATATATTTTCTACATGTAAACAAAAACAAGGCACGATTGATTGATTGATTGTATATTGTTTAACGTCCCTCTTGAGAATTTTTCACTCATATGAAGACGTCACCGTATGCCGGTGAAGGGCTTCAAATTTAGACCTATACTCGGCACTCAGGGCCATTGAGCAGTGAGGGTTCTTTATCGTGCCAGCGCCTACCGTGACACGGGACCTACGTTTTTAAGGTCATATCCGAAAGACCCGTGACTTTCACTTCTAGTGCCGAGCGCTTGGCGAAGGAACAGTCACTACCTTTGTTTACGTCTTAGGTATGACGCGGCGCCGCGAACGAGAATCGAACCCGGGCCTCCCGATCACGAAGCGAACGCTCTACCACTAGGCTACCGTGACCGGTAACAAGGCACGAACCTTGTTTACAATCTGAAGGGTACTACTAAACAGAGTACGATAGAGTACTTTAGAGTACGCTAGAAAAATGATGTTTTTTAATGCAATTAAATTGTTTATTTATGTATGCACAACTTGATTAAACATTATTATAAACTTACATGCGTATTTTTCAATATTTTTTTTTCAAATATTTGTTTTTAGCGATATTTTGACAAGAAATAACATCCAAAATTCAACGCATTAAGATTACGTTACCTATATACAGCTTATACCCCAATCTCGATTACTATTTTGTTTCAGACTTTCTTTCTATAGACTTACATCTAAATTTTATCAAATATTAAATTAATTGCATGACTGTGTTAATATTTGTCACATTCACAATGAGACATTTCAACATGTTTAAGTTTAATTAGATCGGGATCAAACGATCAACCGTAACCTGAAATCAAAAATTAAAATAACTCCTAAAACACAGAAAACATACAATTTGTTTTTTGAATATATATTTAATTTGTTAAACTAAAGTAGAAAAACACACAAAAAGTAGTTTAATTGCATTAAATTATAAAATATTACTAGCGTACTCTAATGTACTCTATCCTACTAGCGTACTCTGTTTAGTAGGGCCGCATTCTGAAGAACTTTTAAGTTCTGTATCTCGTTTCAGTAGGGCTGGGTATTGGCCCGAAATTTCGTATTGCGATATATTGCGATATTTTTAACTGTATTGCGATATGTATTGCTATATTTTCAATGTGATAAAAATGTCATTTTCTTACTCTATTTACCTTAATTTACATGCAGAATTTACATAACTATGATAAGTTACCAACACGGAAAAAAAAATCTCGTTGATTTCATTTAAGTAATGCTCTTAAATGTTTCCACAAAACAACTTCTGTCTTACTGTTTGGCTTAATAACAAACTTTCACAAGCCCTTTTTTATATTTAATCATTTTAATGACAAAATTCCTTAATCTATAAGAATATTGCCAATATATTGATATTTCAAAATCGTATTGCGATACGATATTTTTTGTCATTGTATTGCAATATACTGAAATATCGATATTATTGCCCAGCCCTACTCGTTTGTTTATGTTAATCAATAAATGATGTTAAAATTTTTGCTGATCATTAGATGATGCATTATTTAGGATTTGTAGCATTGAAATTGGTTTTAAAATTTCAGTTGAATCTGTGTCCGTGTCCCTTTAAGTCCCAAAATGGGATTTGAACCCTTTAAGTCCCACAGTGGGATTCGAACCCTTTAAGTCCCACAGTGGGATTCGAACCCTTTAAGTCCCACAGTGGGATTTGAACCCATGAGATAAGGATTAACTCCTTACTTCCCGAATCAAGAGGAGATGCTCTAACCGGACAGGCGGCTATATCAAAAGGATTTGAATAGATGTAATATGAATCAATTTGTTTATATTTCATGTAATGATGAAAAAATTGGGCTTCCATTTGTAGGTATTTTAACATGTTTAAGTAGAAAACAGTTTTTAAGGTAGGATTCTTCTAACACAAAACTATTTCTTGTATTTAAAAATTTATGAACGAATGGGTGGACTTAACTGGCCAGAAAAATTGCCGTAGATTTAAGTTTCATAATTTTTTTTTTCATCATATAAGCCCCCAAAATCTCAACCGTGTATTCATGGTACAGATGGGAATATAAAACGTTCTTTTCTGGGTAAACTTAATACTAGTAAATATCGAAGGCATGGTGCCTGAAGATTTCTTGAATATCAATAGATAATCAGGGTCACGCATTTTTCATCGTCCGAATACATAGTCAGCGCATGTTTGTCGGCTGTTCTTAAGAAAACTGTAGTTGTATATTGGACAAAATAATGTTATATTAAAAGGAGAAGTGCCGACAAATGTGCTCTCATACTTAATTTTACAAAAAACATGTTAAAACAAACTTCTCGCTTCCATTGTTGTTATGACTGCGATTTACCTGTTAAATATTACAATTCATCACGTGATGTCCACCTGCGAGTGTACTCGTGACATTGTATTCTTCTACCTGACCTTGTTGTAAATCATATCTTTGAGCGTGTTTGGTTGCCGCTTTTAGAAGCAAATTACATTTTGTTTTAATTTTGTGTGTCACCAAACTTTTTAAATAATTTCATTTTGACATCGCTGTAAAATGCTTAACACGTATTCGAATTTTTGGAGAGAGAGAGAGAGGGGAGGATAGGGAGAGAGGTATCAACAATGTCGCGGATCGATAGCCCTGCCTTCTATAAATATTGATTATGTGACCTAAAACCCACTCCGGGTACATCCCAAATTCCGGAAGACGACACTTATGTACCGTTGCTTCAATTTTGATACCTGGCAGCAGGGCATTGATTTTGTATAAATAGCTCTTTCCATTGCTTGTAATATATTTTGGATTCACTTCATTTACAGCTTGGAGAAGGAGTCGCAAAAAGATCCAAAATAGGGTGTTAAGTCCACCCATTCTTCTTAGTTGTTGTAAAGAAAAAAATAAACTGTGTCAGTTGTTTTGGTAACAGGAAAACAGTTATATGTTTGTTTTCTTGGGGTTTCTTTTTTTTTTTGGGGGAGGGGGGAGGATGGGGCATTTTTTTTAAATCATTATTATAAGATTTTTGTTTTAATTTCTTTTTCTCTTAAATTACAAACATTGTAATTTAAATGCTTTTAAAGCACAAAATGAATTTTGTGTTTAAATTTCATTCTTCATCAGTCTCTGACTCTGTTTTGTTTGTTTTGAACATATTTTATTGTATAATTCATACAATGGGAATGGTAACAAGTTCTTACAACTTAGAAAAATCTTTCTCATTGTAAAGTTTGCTCAATTTCTAGAATTGTTTTTGCAATAATTATGATAAAAACTTTGATTGTATGATGATGCAAAAATTATGTTGATTTAGATAACTCAGTTTGTTCAAGATATGTCACTTAAAAATAGAAAATAAAGTAGACTTTAACTTGACAGATTATAATTCCAGTCATAAACGTTTGTTGATCTATGAAAAGTAACCTCCACTAGGCAGCATTTGACAAAATGTTGTACATAAAATGTAAATAAACCTGAGATAAATCAAAATGTCTTGATCTTTTTCAGAGAAGAGTACATTTTAATACCCCCACTTTGAATAATAGGGGTCATCCAGGTTCAATCAAGGATGTACGAGGATATACCCTGGGTTTTATTACATGCATCCTAAGGCCCTTGGCCTCAGACATTGCCGTTCAGTGGATAGACACCCCCTCTCAATGATTACACACGCTCTCCCAGTAGTTGGACATGCCTACTCATTGGTTAGACACGCCTACTCAGGGGTTAGACACGCCCACTCAGTAGTTAGACACGCCCACTTAGTAGTAAGACACACCATATAAGCACACCCAATTACTGGATACACACGCCTGGTCGGTGGTTACACGAGCCCGATTAGTAGTTAAACACGCCCTTTCAATAGTAAGAAACGTCCACTCGGTGGTTAGACACACCCACTCAATGGTTACAGAAGCCCACTAACTGGTTAAATACATCTTCTCAATGGTTACATGCCCACTCAGTGGTAAGACACACCCACTCATTAGTTACACACACCAACTGTGGTTAAACACACCCATTCAGTGGTTACACAGGCCCACTATGGTTGGACACACCCACTCAATGGTTACAGAAGCCCACTGACTGGTTAAACACATCTTCTCAATGATTACATGCCCACTCAGTGGTTAGGCATGCCCACTCAGTGGTTTGACACACCCACTCAGTGGTTACACATGCCCACTCTGTGGTTGGACACACCCAATCAGTGGGTACCTTTTGAATGCCCATCAGTGGTGAGACATACCCACTCAGTGGTCACACACGCCAACTCAGTGGTAAAACACAACTTCTCACTGGTTAGACACACCAGTAAGTGGTTCGATATGCTCACTCAGTGGTTTCACATGCCACTTAGTGGTTAAACACAACTTCTCACTGGTTAGACACACCAGTAAGTAGTTCGATATGCTCACTCAGTGGTCACACACGCAAACTCAGTGGTTAAACACAACTTCTCACTGGTTAGACACACCAGTAAGTAGTTCGATATGCTCACTCTGTGGTCACACACGCCAACTCAGTGGTTAAACACAACTTCTCACTGGTTAGACACACCAGTAAGTGGTTCGATATGCTCACTCAGTGGTTTCACATGCCCACTCAGTTGCTAGAGGGATGTATAGTGGGGTATTTTTTTTTTTGGAACGGTTTTTTTCATTACTTATGCAGCAATGTATGAACAATTTCTAAAACGAAGTAAATTATTGTCAAGCAATTTGATAAAACAAGAATATCAGCAGTCTCGTTTAAAGTCATCATTTCGTAACTTCTATGGTCGATACAATGACCTTGTCAGCAAATATAATTTATCATTGAGTCAAATGCTATAACTGGCGTTTTTATATCAATTGTTAGTCCATTATTTATACACTGAATTGACGACGTATTTTTCCGTTATTACACGGTCATGATGTCATTTAATATTTAATGCAAAAGTTATGACCAGGGTACATGTAAAACTGCTTGATGTTAAAATTTTGAGGTTATCGTGTCATGTCTTTAACCTAAAAATAATCCACATAAAGACAAAACTTCAACTCATTTTCACGGGTCTTTCTCGATTCATATTTGATACGTTGACTTTGGGAATTTAGCGCAGCACGAACCACACCTGAAACCATTATGAAAAAATAAAAATCTCATAATTCTGTCAAAAACCATTGAAGTGAAACGACATTCAAAATCGATGTGTATCTCAAAATACACTCACTTCACCTTTACACTCACCTACCTACATGTATCTGCAACTAGGGTTAAAAACAAAAGGCCCAGGGGCCACATCGCTCACCTGAGCAATTGACTAGGAAAAAGAACAAATCAGATCAGAACTGAAAGTTTACTGAGGGGGGGGGGGGGAGCTTGAATTATAACCCCCAGGGGGTCATAATTTAAAAAAATAGGATCTACACTATCTGAGGATGATTCAGTATAAATATCACTAAGCATGGCTTTGAAATACTTGGATAAAATATTTTAAAAGGTTTCCCTATATATTCCTATGTAAAACTTTTATTGGCCATTTGGCCCCACCCTACCCCTTGGGGTCATGATTTGAACAAACTTTAATCTACACTACCTGGGGATAATTCCACAGGAGTTTCATCTTTCCTGTCTTAATGGTTCTGGAGAAGAAGATTTTTCCTATATATTCCAGGACCTATGTAAAACTTTGATCGGCCATTTTGGCCCCACCCTACCCCTGGGGGTCATGATTTGAACAAACTTGAATCTACACTACCTGAGGATGATTCCCTATGACTTTCATCTTTCCTGGCCCCGTGAATTTTGAGAAAAAGATTTTTTTTAAATGCCATTAATTGATCTCTAATTTATAATTATCTCCCCTTGGAAAAGGGCACTTTCCTTCATTTGAATAAACTTGAATCCCCTTTACCCAAGGATACTTTGTAGCAAGTTTGGTTGAAATTGGCCCAGCGGTTTGTGAGAAGATGAAAATGTGAAAAGTTTACAACAACGACAACGACAACAATGACGACAACGACAGACAACGGACAAATTTTGATAAGAAAAGCTCATCTGAGCCTTTGGCTCAGGTGAGCTAAAAAGTATTTCTATTTGAAAAGTGTCTATTGAATTTGTCCTTTAAATATGTCTCAGATTTTTTTCTACCTTCCAAATCTCCATCTCTAACAATGAAGACATGTTGATGGACTTCCAGTCCCCTGGTGGACTCTGTAACTTCACTTGCATCTTGGCGTTTCCATCTTAATCTCTTCAACAGTGTTGTTAGTCCCCTGGACGACTTTGTAGCTTTGCTGACATTTTGACTTTGCCCTCTTAATCTCTTTAGTAGCGTCGTTTTTCCAGCATCAGCACATCCAACAGGTATTCCTCTGGCATGGAAAACACTTGTCTTCTCCTTTCTCAGAAACTTCTTCAACTCATCCACCTTATTTATATCATCACTGCTTGGATCTATAACAAAAACAGTCATGTTTTCAGAATAGACATGAAAACACATGCATGAAGCACTAGAATTTGAATGTTTTTTAAAGTGCACTTTACAGGTGTTCCAGAGAAAAAATATATTACTCTAGATCTGTTATTTTTATATTCTTATCTTTCTAATTCAGTCCCAGAATAATATCTGATATTTTTGCTATGGTCATATGAATTATGTCATGAGCTAAGAACAAGGATTGAAATTACACTTTTTATGTAAAAAAAAATTAATTCCTCTGTTTAAAGTTTACAAACATAGATAATACAATTTTTCTAGCAGAAAAATAGCTATGTCTTTTACTCATGAAACAAGAGGTCCATGGGCGACATGAGTCACCTGAGTAACTTCGGAGATGCCTTTTTTGTTAGTCCATTATTTATACACTGAATTGACGACGGATTTTTTCCGTTATTTCCTGATCATGACAACGAGCACACGGCGGGTGTGACCGGTCGGCAGGGGATGCTCACTCCTCCATGGCACCTGATCTCTACTCTGATGGTTCGGAGGTCCTTGTTTGCTCTGCTCTTATTTTGTATATTGTTGAATGGACGTTGAGATTGAATACTGTTCGTTATTTCCATATCCTTCCTTCAACCAAAACCCCCCTTGTAATACATAGTGAGGCCATATCCTCCCCCTCCCCGGGGTCAGGATTTTAACAATATAGAATCAACACTACCGAGAATGCTTCCACATAAATTTCAGCTTTACTGGCTCAGTGGTTCTTGGAAAGAAATTTTTGAAAAATTTTTCTATATATTTCTATGTTAAGGTGTTTCCCCCCTCACAATTATATAGGTTCAAAGTACAAAAACTGCATTTATTCTGATTTAATATAATTAAAATTTTCAAATTTTTACAAAAAATATATAGGTCACCATATTACTTAAGATGCCAAACATAATTAAACAGAAGAGTATGTCATTGTAAAAAAAATCACACATTTTTTTTGTAAACAGTATTATGAAAAAGAGGCCCATGGGCCTTATAGGTCACCTGAGCATTATGCAACAACTTTCCAGTGATTGAATTTGATTCATGTTTTAATCCAGATGCTATGGCATTCACAATTTTGAAATAGGCACCATTGATCATCATAACAATACACTTAGCAGTTGTTTAGTTTGTTTACTTAATACCCATAGGCAGGGTAGGGGAACAAAAAATGCATTTCAAGTAATCAGTAATATTCAGCATGATCAGTAATGCCCCAATCACGCATGAACCCCTGACCCTTAGGCCTAGATCTACACATTGCACAATTTTTGAGAAGGCACCCTTGCTTTTCAAAAATATTTGATAAATACCAAGGAGCAGATTTCAAACAATTCATCCAGTTTCAGTATATAAGTACAGCCCCCCTCCTTTATGGTACCCCTGACCCTGGGGCCTTGAAATTCACAATTCTGGAAGATTAGGACCCTTACACATCATAACTACATAGGTAGTTCATCTGCTTAATACCAAGGAGCAGAGAAGAAAACTTTCAAAGATTTAGTGTATTTTCATTGTATAATCAATAAAGCCCCACCCTATCACAAGAATCCCTGACCCTGGGGCCATAAAATTCACAATTTTGGAAGAGGCACTCTTGCTCATCATAACTATGCACTTATTTAGTTTATTTAATACCCAGAAGCAGAGAAGAAGATTTTCAAAGAATTCATGTATTTTCACTATATAATCAATAGAGCCCCGCCCTAACACCAGAACCCCTGACCCTGGGGCCATAAAATTCACAATTTTGGTAGAGGCACTCTTGCTCATCATAACTATGCACTTAGTTAGTTTATTTAATACCCAGGAGCAGAGAAGAAGATTTTCAAAGAATTCATGTATTTTCACTATATAATCTATAGAGCCCCACCCTAACACCAGAACCCCTGACCCTGGGGCCATAAAATTCACAATTTTGGTAGAGGCACTCTTGCTCATCATAACTATGCACTTAGTTAGTTTATTTAATACCCAGGAGCAGAGAAGAAGATTTTCAAAGAATTCATGAAATTTCACTATATACTTATTTAGCCCCACCCTAACACCAGAACCCCTGACCCCGGGGCCATGAATTTCACAATTTTGGTAGAGGACTCAATGCTGATTACAATCATGCAAACAGTTTGACTGCTTGATGTCCAGGAGTAAAGAAGAAGATTTTTAAAGATTGCACTAATTTTAGTGGTTTTTGCCCCACCCCCCAGGCCCCAGGGGGGCAGGGCCCATGAAATTCACAATTTTTGTTCCCCTTCACCCATAGATGCTATATGCCAAATTTGGTTGAAATTGGTTCAGTGGTTTCAGAGAAGAAGCTGAAAATGTTCAAATGTTAATGCACGACGAATGACGACGGACGAAAAGTGATAGCAATAGGTCACCTGAGTTTACTCAGGTGACCTAAAAATGTACGGAAAACCAAGTAAGACAGACGGACGAACAGACTCAGAGGAGGCCTATAGTCTCCTCCTGTTTCACCGGTAGGGGATTTATAAGTGGGGGGGAGGGGGTAGATATTTTCCATTGCAATTAAGTTTTTAAATTTAAATTATCACCATATTGGACATATTTTTGGATTTAAGTGAATGTTCATTGAATCTTTTCTTTTATTTTAAATCTATTTGAAATCAATCATATATTATTAACAAGGTTTCTGAGAGTACAGTGTATTGTATATATAAGCAATACACGCCCCCTACCGGATTCCCCTTCTTTCTATAAGATAGGCAGCAGCTCCTTTGGAATATTACATTAGTGCATCACGAACCCGATCATACCCAATTGTAATCCCAATAATTATTGTAAAAAATTAAAAATGCCATAATTCTGTCAAAAGTCAAATGAATAATGCAAGATGTAATTCAAACTTCATCTGTACACTAAATTACCTAAAATCAGCTCAATATCTGCAAGCGATTATAGAAAAAAAGTGCGGAAAACCAACTGGGACAAAGGGAAGGACAGAGGGACGTGTGATCAGAAAAACTAATTTGAGCTTTCAGCTCAGGTGATCTAAAAAGGTTATATTAGAAAAAAAACACCTTTAAAATTTGTGGTTGGAATAATAATAAGACAGAGTGGCTACTATAGGGCACCTGCAAATCCTTGTACAGCTGGATTTATCTACCAATTCTCATAAAATGGACCAAGCTGAGCTATATTGCAAACAGCAAGCACAATCAGTTTTGATGTTAAATTTCATTTATTGGATTTCCTGTTATAAAAAAATAAAATTTTTAATGTAAAAAAATTTAAAGTTGTTAAGCAAATTTAAAATATTTTTATAATTATACATTTATCAATGAAAACATAAATAAACTTTCAATCAAGAACAATTTATACAATCATGACATGTACTTCATATAAACAAAAAATAAACCTTTTATACATGTTGAATTTGCAGTTCATAAAGCTATCAATAAAAATTATAGGTAATATTGCACTCTTTTTTATATGAACAATATCTCCTACATGATCATTTCTATGTATATAAAAAACAAAAAAAATTAAATAAACTTAAAATATGAAAATTTTTTGCACTACCTATATAAATTTTCAATACATATAAAAATTGTTAAACATTTAAACTACACTAAAAATATTAAAAAAGAATCATCAACACAAATAAATTATGGCTATTTACCATGATAAGACAACTTCATGTAAAAATAACATAATCTAAGGAATGTGAGGTTTTTTGCTTGATTTTACACAGCTTATAGTTAACATCAAACTTAATACGTAGTATTTTTAATATTATTAATAAACCAATTTTTAAAAATCGTAACAATATATCACATAAAGGTAAAGTGTTTAAGATAAGGTTTGATAATAATCCATATTTTTTTTTATATAGCAAGATCAACTGGCATGGAATGATAGCGATCCAAGTTCTTTGTGGGGTGGATCTTAAGCTATATTCTATTAGGGTTTATACTGATCCTATTAGTGTTTTGTGAAGGATTGATAGTGATTCAAGTTCTGTATTATAAGGTAGATTCTGATATGTTTAGTTTGATAGAATGGACACAAATTCTCTGTGGTTGGATATGGATCTAAGTTCTTTGTGGGTGGATATTTGTTTAAGTTCTTTGTGGATGGATATGGATCTAAGTTCTTTGTGGATGGATATGGATCTAAGTTCTTTGTGGGTGGATATGGATCTAAAATCTTTGTGGGTGGATATGGATCTATGTTCTTTGATGGTAGATATGTATGCAAATTCTTTGGGGGTAGATATGGATCTAAGTTCTTTGGGGGTGGATTGTTATATATTCAATTACTAGGTAAGATCATGCTATAAGTTCATTTGTGGTTGAGGTAAGGTATGGGGGTTAGGATTTATTGTAAATTACATGGTTTGTCAATGAGCAAGTTTGAATTATCCCTTATGGATTTCATAACAAATCTGACATATCAAAGCATACTGAAGATCAATATTAATACAGCATGTTGTATAGTCATGTATATCCATTTTTTT
>PRKT01000332.1:165844-180958 GCA_003671525.1 Saccostrea glomerata
TTCAAAGTTTGACCATTTTTGCCCTTTAGGAAAAAAAGGTTCATAAATATTAGATAAATATTTTCAAAGTTTGACCATTTTTGCTTTTTGATTAAAATAAAAGAGAGAGAAAAGTTAAAGTTAGAATAATGTTTTCAAAGTTTCATATGCTCTTCTTAAACTTTCCTAATAAAAAGAGAAATTTCCTTCAATTAATATATAACTGTCTGATTGTAATTAGAACATATTTTATTGACAATTTTAATCAGGCCTACGTGAACTGCGTCATTTTAGAGTAGTTGTACAGGAATCGTCGGCCCTCGGTCTTCACATCCAAGTTGTTCGGGTATTCCTGTAGTACGGACTGGATCACTGGGACAGCGTGCTGGAAAATGTGTCTCAGTAATGTGTCGTATCTCTCTACAGCTTCCCCGACCTCCGGTGAAAATTCTGTGTCTGTTGACCAAAAAAAGAAAAGATTAAATATCGTATAATAGGTGTGTCACAGTAACACATCGTATCTCGCTACAGCTTCACAGACCTCCGGCGAAGATTCTGTGAATGTCAACCAGAAAAAGAAAAGATTAAATATCGTACAATAGATGTTTCGCAGTAATGTCTGTATCTGTCAATTAGAGAGAAAAAAGATTTAATATTGAATGTATAATAGATGAGTCGCAGTTATGTCCGTGTCTGTCAATCAGAGAGGAAAAAAAGATAAAACATCATATAATGGGTTATTTTAGCTACCGGCTGCTACAACATTAGCAATTTTATCAAAATAATGTCCAATTATTTATAGTGTATTTTATAATTAGCAATTTCTTTCTTTTATCTGCTAGTGAAATATCATGAGTGAATTTTCGACAATATTTAGTTTTAGTTATACAAGAATCATCTTTACAATGCCAAAATGAGATGCTTGATAAATAAGAAATTGTCCCTACACAATACATAAAAATCTGTCCATGATTTACACCACTCCTCCCCTTGAACTTCTGTTCTTCAGATGAAGATTCTTAAAGATCCTTTCCTTCTCTTTTTTTCCATTAGAGATTTCCTATTTTGGAAATTAACCTGTTTTATAGATTAAACGTCATCACAAATTAAATGTCAGTGACAGCCCCATACAAGTTTATGTTCAAGTCACTGATAGATTTACAAAATATTGGATTTCAAAGATTCATTTATGATTTAATCCTTAAAATTTTTCATTATTAAAGTTATCAAATCTGTTAATATAGGTACTACATATGTATTTGAAAAAAAGTCGGAAATGAAAACAAAAAAATGTCGGAAATGAAAACCTAAAAATGTCGGAAATGAAAAGTTGATATCTACCAAAAATTCCGGAAATGAAATGCAGTCCTTTTAAGACTGGTCATACAAATAAGATCAGTCCTTTAGATGAGACCGTATTTAAACCGAAGTCCCGTGTTATAGTAGGCGCTAGAACGAAAAACATCCCTCACTGCTCAATATGCCTACATATACATTTATAGAATACATAAATAAATGCAATAACTAAATATGTCAAAATTTGTCTAGTTTATAATTAATAAATATATGATGTCCTGTGATTTAAGAATAATTGATGGATATGTATGGACAGTTACAGTAAACTGGCATTGTTATTCCCGTTAGTCCCCAAAAAAAGTAGAAACAAGATGTGTTGTATGCACCCGGCGTCAACAAAGTTCGAAAAAGCTATTTTTAGTATATAGGTCACAGTCAAGGTCACAAGGTCATTGACCTTGATGTCATTTGAAGGAACTTTATTAGTGGAGTATGCATACAAAATATGAAGTTTCTATCTCTTATGGTTCAAAAGTTATGACAAACAGTTGAAAAAAGCTATTTTTAGCATATAGGTCACAGTCAAGGTCACAAGGTCATTGACCTTGATGTCATTTGAAAGACCTTTATTAGAGAAGTAAGCATACTAAATATGAAGTCTCTATATCCTATGGTTCAAAAGTTATGGCAAAAAGTCGAAAAAGCTATTTTTAGCATATAGGTCACAGTCAAGGTCAAAGGTCATTAACCTTGAAATCGTTTGAAAGAACTTTATTAGTGGAGTATGCATACGAAATATGAAGTCTCTATCTCTTATGGTTCAAAAGTTATGACAAACAGTTGAAAAAGCTATTTTTAGCATATAGGTCACAGTCAAGGTCACAAGGTCATTGACCTTGATGTCATTTGAAAGACCTTTATTAGGGGAGTATGCATATCAAAAATGAAGTCTCTATCTCTTACGGTTCAAAAGTTTTGGCGAAGGTTAAAGTTGACAACAGACAGACAGACAAACAGACAGGACAAAAATAATATGCGCCCCGAAAAAATTCGGGCGCAAAAAAATATTTAGTATATTGATTTGATTGTTGATTCACATACAGATGGATCAACAAAGTGACCCTGTCCTTATTCGCCGTCGTTAAAGTGAGCATGTCAGCATTTTAAGCCCCAGGGTTCTAAGTAGAGGGTCAAACAGGCATGTAATTATATATGTGTATATTTGTAATATCATAAAACATTCTGTCAATTAGTTGAAGCATGTTGGATATAAAGTACACAATACATAAGTAAAATAAAGTAAACATATTGTCACAAGCAACAAAGTAGGATCATAAATCTGTGTACTAATAAGAATATAAAATACGTGTATATTCAAACAAACACGTAACATTTTGTAATACTTTGATCCCACTGGATATTAAGTTTACAATACACAAGCAAAATGAAATGAACATATCAACACAAGCAACAAAGGTCGATCGCTAATCTGTGTTTTAAAAATATGCAATCGTGAATGAACATATTCCCTTCTTGTCCGACACTTTCATACAACTTTGAACTTTTTTAGCTACTCTAAAATAGGTACAAGTAGTATAGGATACACATTCACTTAAAATGAACTCTCCAGCACTTTCTATTCTTATAAGATGAAGTTAAACATGCAATTCTTTAATATTCTACACAATAATCAACCAGCTCCTAATCTGTAGCTCCTTCCTTACGATTGATTATTGTTTCTATTTCCAGGACATTATATTTGATTTTCTCTAAACCTTCTTGAATTTTAACAATTCTACAATATAATACTTTCATGTAAATTAGTTGATTCTGATTTAATGCTATACATTTGTTTAAGCACCATTATCAGCTAGATTAATGATAGAGCCATTATCTCCAACGTAGCAATGGTAACATTGCTTGAATACAGGTGATATTCCATTAAATAGCGACTGAAGAGAATTCATATGCACAAGGCCCACTCTCATTGAATCTTGTCTGAGAGTTGGACGCCGAACTCATGTTTCGCTAAAAATTGTTAAATAAATCTGTTCTTTATTTTGGTAAGCCTTATAATCAAGCTTATCCAATAAGTGAGCATCCCCTGCCGACCGGTCACACCCGCCGTGTGCTCCTTGTAATGATCGTGAAATAGCGGAAAAATTCTGTCATCAACTCAGTGTGTAAATAATGGACTCATAATAAGTATGAAAAACGTCAGTCAGCATTTGACTCAATGATAAATTGTATTTGCTGACAAGGTCATTGTAGCGACCATAAAATTTACGAAATGATGGCTTTAAACGAGACAATTGATATTCTTGTTTCATCAACTAAAGGTTTTTCACAAATGAAACTTTCAGGTGGATTGCAGATTTCCGAAATCTTCAACCTAGTGTTCCAGAATTCATTGTTTACTAGTCCTACAAACGTTCTATTAATGAAGATTATAATTTCTGAACGGCCGCTTCCAGTCTTCAATTTCGTTTTAATGTCAACATCTGAGACTTTAATTCTTGAACATCTGACACAACTGTCTTCATCAGTTCGTGTTGATCCTTGACAAACTTTTCTATGATAGTTTTTATTGCATCTTCCCCTTCCTCTTTCAGAGCCAGTTTCTGAATACCTTTAAGACTATCCACGTACTTTTTACCAGTGAAGGTTTCCAGTCTTTGGCAGACATCTGACATTGTTGACCAGGTATCGTCGAATTCTGTCTGAGGGATGGAGGCTGAGCTTACGTGTGCAGTTAGTCTATTTCGTATTGACCTAATTCTTTCGATATCATCACCCACTCTCACCTCTGCTGCTGCAGGCTCTTCTCCCCACTTTCCTTTTGTTGGTTTAGGAATCTTTGAACAAATGTTTCTTATCAATTTGTATGTTAATGAAATATCAAATTCCTCATATCCTGATATTTTTGCTTTTTTCAATTGTTCTTCTTGATTTGCGTTTAGATTCAGGCTCTTCAACTTTTTGTTAGATAATAAATCCACCTTGTTCTCAATATCAGATGCAGGAATCTCTGATTCTAGAATATCTCTGTATGCCTTATTCAACACATCATTTGTAGCCATGCCAAGTTTTGCAAATCTAGACCGGCCTTCTAGGTTTTGACCAGAGGCCACTGGAGTACTGGAATCACTCGACTCTCTCTGAAACAAAATAAACCATAGCTATTATAATAAACCAATCTTAACCTCAAAACTAAGTGCTGGAAATAGCCAACTTTGTCTGAAACAAAATCAATCTTAGTTCATCTAATGGAGCCAACTTAGGAAAAAACATTATAAACCAAGATTAAAATTTATAAGATGATTCCCCATATATTAAGCAAAGCTAAACCCTAATGCAAGTACAGTTTGTTTTCCAAGGTGATTATAACAAAGGGCCCTTTTGTAGGTCAAGTAAGGAAAATTCGGATAAAAACAATTTTAATTTACCATTAGATATCATTGAGTTGGTGACATCACATCAATTTGGAAAATTAGGATTAACGTGAAATGAAAGATTTATCGAGAGAAACATATTAATGGACTCATCAGAGCTTCTAAAACCCTAGAACACGAACCACGAGACAATGGATAGTTAATTGCACAATTTTGGCAAAAGATTAAAAATCCATTAACCTCTTGCAAAACAGTTCATCTACTCTGCACTGGTCTGAAAGAAACTTGGTGCTTTGATCAAGGTCACGACACATTTTGAGATTATAAGCAATATTAGTTTGAAGTATACAGATATACCTAACTACATTTCTTCATTTCATTTTGAGTTTCCAATTATTTTTTCAGGTAAACATCATATTACCTTAAATAAGTTCAAATCATGACACATTCTTGGGTCGTAAGAAATCGTTGAGTCAAATAATGATCCATTTTACAAGATATGGTAACACTGATTTTATTTTTAAAAAATTATTTCTGAAAGTGATCTTGAACTTGACCAATTGGCCTTACATTTAGATCAAGACATTCCTGATAGAATGCTCTGTGTAAAATATAAACTTCAAATGTCTCTCTCTTTAATATTTTTTTCATTCATTGATCTTTTATATGGTCAAAATCAGTTTGATTCCTCAGCTTGTAAACAATAAATGTGCCAGTGTTTTTTTCCTACAAAGTTATTGGCTGGACATATATACCAACAGACAGGCAAACAAGGTAAGTCCTAAAGATAGATTTTTCAATTGTTTTACAGGGAGTATAAAGATTAATAACTGTTACCTTTTCCCAGAATCCCTGTGTCCTCTGTACATTTATCACATGTTTCTCCCGAAGTTGACACTTGCACTGAATTTCTTTTGCCTTGATTTTGGACAGCTCACTTGAAAGTGTAAAAGAAATCGATTGGCTTGCGTGATAATTTTATGCATTAACGCCTTTGGCTAGCACTAATTCAGATGCTGACTGGTATAACTCTTTTCATACATATTTTAGGCCTTTATTTACACACTGAATTGTTTATGGTTTTTCCCATTTTCCCAATTATGACATTAAGCACAAGTCGGAAATGACTAGGCGACGGGGTTTGCTTATTCGTCCATTGCACCTGGTCCCAGCCTTGACATTTTTCAGAGGTCTCTGTTTGCTTTGCTCCACAATTTCAATCGATTTTAGAGTTTGGTTACTCGGTGTTATCTCAATATTTAATTAAAACTAAGATTTGTAAATGAAAACAACATTTAGATAAGGATGATGTGACATAACTGCTATCTGGGGCCCCTTTTTCCACAACGAATTATATTTAATCTACAACGATGTATATAAATTTTACTGTGATCTCGGAAATTGTACATATGTAGATCCGTGTCCAATCTCTGAATCAAATGCATAAAAAAATACCGGAAAGCAGTAAAATTCCAAACATGTTTCCATAGTATTTTTGTGGTACTCACTCGAAGCGAATTTCATTTAGCTGATTGGTCAGTTTTGTATCGTCTGTGCCTCGATTAGCATATGAATTCATTCTTACGTCAGAAGATCTAGTTCCGTCGATCTGTTTATAATGGGAAAGGCCAACTAGATTTTACAATTTTTTGAAAAATAGCATGTGAGCGCAGTTAGGTGCAATTTTCTCCTTTCATATATAGGTAAATTAAAATTAAATACAGTGACCAGCTAACGGAGAAAATTGTACCTACCTGCGCTCGTATACTTTAAGGGCTTCAAAGAGTGGGGCGGGGTTAAAATGCAATGGGAATTGTATGTAAACATGATACCCCTACCCCAATAAAAGATCTATATCTTTCAAATCACGTTTCTATTTTTATTTAAAATAGTATTCTATAAAAGTACACATATCAGTGATTAGTTATATACAAAAATTTGATTAAAATTTAGACATTTAATTTTTTGTCAATTTATCGGGGGCCGCAAGTCACCTCATCCTTTATTGTGAACGCAATTCTTGAGCCACCGGTTACAATGAATACAAAATTTATTTTACGAGGACCTTAAATACTACCAATAAAATCAATGGTGGTCATGTTTCAGAGTAAAGAACGCAGGAAAGTAACATTTCCAGAAACATTTCAATGCAAATTTTAAAGCATAGTTTACATTTGCACTCTTATTGTACTATTACTACATGTATGTCAAATTACTAAGAAACTTTTCAAGATTTCAAGTTTCAGCACTCGTATAATAACATATGTAAACAATTGTTTTTTCTATTTGAATCTTTGTTCTGTAACAATGGAACTGAAAAATATTTTCTATCAATTGATTATTAGTATTGAAAGAAAATTTTTTTCTTTTGTATATTAGAATTTTAGTTTATGCAATGTTTTGTTTTAATATCACCTGAGCATTTTATCACCCATTGTCTGGCATTCGTCCATTTTTTTGTAAACTTTTTGAATTTTAAACTTCTTCTCAAGAACCATTGGGCCAATTTTAGTAATGTTGGTTCAAAGCATCCATAGGTCAGGCACATTTCATTTTTTTTTTTTCAAATGAAGGACCAAGTCCCACTCAAAGGGGGAAATTATCAAGAAAAGGTGAAAAAAGGTGAGGTATTTAAAATCCACAATAAATGTGCCCCTTTTGTTAAAAATCTTAGAACATACTTTGATGCGTCGTTAACAATTGAAAAAAAAACGCTGTTATGCACTTTCTAGGAAAACATCGGAAGTATTATAGGAACTACATCACTGAATATTCATGCAAACGCTTGTAAATTCATTAGTCATATCACGTTTGGATGTAGGAAATGCTTTACTTGTTGGAAATAACGAACAACTTACAGACAAGTTTCAACGTTTACAGAAAACGGCTGAGCGCATCATAACATTATCAAAGTCGAAAAATGAACACATAACTCTTATTTTGATCAATCTACACTGCCTGTCGATAGAGTTTCGTTGCCATTTTTTATTAGACTTTTGTTTATGCATTCATCGCACTCCAAAGACATATTAATAAACCTATCGAGCAGTACACACCTTCACGTAGCCTACGCTCAGAATCATAAAATCTTTTATTGGTCCCTTCAACAAGGACTGTGACATATTGGAATAGGAGATTAAACAAAGCGGCGTTCAGTTTATGAAAGTCTCTGCCCTTGAACTTTATGTAAGAAATCGTGACTCAATTCTAATTTTTTAAGAAAAAGCATAAAACCTTTCTTTTTTAAAGACTTATGACTAATGAATTGTGTATCTTAGCCTTTTAGTACATTTTAGACACTGCATTTTAAATTTTATAATCTTTTTTTGAAGTTTTATGGATATTAGACACATTTTTTTTTCTTTATTTTACATATATTTATCATAAAGTTTTCGAATAAGACTATTGTAATTTTTTTAAGTTATACTTTTAGTGCATATAATGCTTGTATATCGCCTAAGAGTTTTAATATAAAATTTTGCTACGCACTTTGAAAATTATTTCAGAGTGCGTTAAATTTGGAACCAAATCAACGCATTTTAAAAAAGAAATTTGTAGAAAAAAATGTGTATTGCTTGGTCGATATTCTTGCAAATCTTAGGTATGATAAATAATTGAACCTGTTGGATGATAAGGTCATTTCTAGATGTGAAAGTTAGCGATTTTTATTTTTCCATACTTTAAAAATTTTTTAATTTCTCTCTAAAGAAGTATATAGGGTAAGGGCCATTTAAGGCCCCCACTCAGAAAATGTTTATCTTTACTATGGAGAGGGATAAGGCAAGGATGTTCCTAAAAATATATAATTTAATTTGATCAGGCGTTCCGTTGCCATGGAAACCGTCGTAAAAATCATACACCTTCAGACCTCTAAATCTGGCATCTTATGCCATCTATTGTCATTAAACCAATCTTTAATTTTGATACCAACTATATTGTTTTAAGTTAATGATAGTGTGTATACTTTGGGATATGTCAAAGTGACTATTTTACTAAGAAAATATATTAAATTTAATAGGTATTCTGTTACCATCTATATCAAAAACTTATTCCATTATATCTGAAATTATGGCTTTATTGACAATTAAGAGATCTGTAATTTTGGTAGCATCTATAAAATCTTCCATAAATATTTATATTTGGAGACCCTAAGATGATTTTGTACTTAGAGTTATATTAAATTGATAGGCAAGTCCGTTGCCATAGCAACCATTTTGTAAAAACTTATTCCCTTAGATCAGTTTTTGTTGTTGTTTACCAAACAAAAGTAGTAATTATCGTTAATTTTTTATACCATTTTTTCCGTTTTTTTTTTTGGGGGGGGGGTTAAACTTTATATTTTTAGGAATAAAGAAAACAAGATATGTTTGTTAAACTCTATGCGCCCGGCGGCAACAAAGTTCGAAAAAGCTATTTTTAGCATAAAGGTTACAGTCAAGGTCACAAGGTCTTTTACCTTGGTGACATTTGAAAGCACTTAACTAGTGAAATATGCATACCAAATATAAAGTCTAGTGAAGTATGCATACCAAATATAAAGTCTATCTCCTATGGTTCAAAAGTTAGAGCAAAAGTTCGAAAAAAAAAACTATTTTTAGCATATAGGTCACAGTCAAGGTCACAAGGTCATTGACCTTGATGTCATTTGAAAGAACTTTATTAGTGGAGTATGCATACCAAACATGAAGTCTCTACCTCTTATGGTTCAAAAGTTTTGGCGAAGGTTAAAGTTGACAACAGACAGACAGACAAATAGACAAACAGACAAACAGACAGGACAAAAACAATATACGCCCCGGATCTATCGATCCGGGCGCATAAAAACAAAAAACATCTGTATCATTCAGCATAATTTTGCAATATGAACATTAAAATTTTGCATAGCATGATCATATTTAAAGTGCAGAAATAAGTAGTGAAAAGACATATTGACTTATATTTTTTTTTATATTTATGAATTTTATATTTATGATTCTATAGCCAAAGTGTCGCCCGCGTGGCGCAGTAGTTAAAGCATCTTTCTATAGAGTCGCGAAGTAAGGAGTCAATCCTTACGTCGAGGGATAGAATCCCACCAAGAGACGTGGAGACCGGTCCTTCGTTTAAACTGAGGTCCCGTTTGTAGTAAGATATGGCACGAAAAAGATCTCTCGCTGGTCAATTGCCCTAAGTGCCGAGCATAGGTTAGAATCTGTTGCCCTCCATCTGCAAGTGGTGGTATCTCAATATAAAGAAAAATTCTCAACAGGGACATTGAAAACAATCTATCAATCATTTTTAATTTTCTCTCCATTGAAATCGATGTCCTTTTCCTATTTACATGACTGTACAAAAATTCTAGTATCAGACAGGGAAGATCTTGTAAATACTGCCTACAATACATTGTTAAAAAATTCAAAAGGCATAATGATATAAGGTTTTTAAAATTAAACATAAAAATGTTAAAGAAAACAATACGTATCCATGTTACTGGCCATTCAGGAGATACACAAATTCAATGAACAGGTTTGTTTGTATGATTTTTTTATCTACCCTTTCGAGAACTTTTTTTATATTCAAAATCTTATGTCTCGATTCCGAAGTGAGATTTGAACCCTGTACCTAAGGATATTCTGCACTATACTCTGCGACTCATGGAACTAGAATGGACACAAAACTCGTGGCTTGCGACGATGCAGTGTACTTTTTTGAGATTTTTTCCGAGAAGAAATACAACTACACGGGTAAGAACTTTGACTGTATTACAAACTACGAAGCTAAGGGAGCAATGACACACGCCACTTTCTCAACACTCTAAAAAATGTATTTTAAAACTTCCTATCTGTACAGTCCGGAAAAGAAATCACAATGTTTTAACTAGTTAACTAAGATAAAAAGGAAATAATTATTATAATATTTTTAACAAAAAAATAAAATAGTTGAGGTAAAAAAAAAAACAATATCATGTTGAGTGTTACTGCAGTAATCAGTAAAAAAAATGTTTAGAGAAAGGGTATATGACCTTATGTATATGTACATGTATAATGGGTCCTTCGTAATACAACTAAGTATAAACCTATTTAATTTGATAATTCACACTATGATAGTTTTTATAATAACACATTACCCTAAAAATTCAGAAATTAAATTAATACATTTTTAGAATTAAAAATGTGATGCATTTTTATTGTTTTGTTTTGACTATATGAATAAAATGTTGATTCAAAACTTTCTTACTATTTATTTTTAATGAGGCCTATTTAATATTTTTTTTACATATAAATAAGATAATTAAGCAATAAAATTAAATTATAGAAATATTAATATTATTTTTGTTGTCTATTTGAGTATTTGTACTCAACATTTATAGAAAAAAATATTTTAGTTGGTTTTATTGAAATTACTAACGCCCCGAACTTCTTAGAATTTTTTACACGTCTGGTTGGCCGTACATTTGTTGCCTTGTAAACAGGTAAACAATGAACGATTTTGGAAGAAATGACAACGTAAAAAGTAGATCTGGAAATATGCACACACAATGAACGCATTTTAACATGATCAAATAATTTTACAAAATGTATACTGTGTTTATATTTCTTCTGTGAACTGATTTGATGTACAGTAGACGAAGTTTAAGCGATTCGAAGATCAAACTCGATCATCGTTTTCCTTGTGATCCACACCCGTACATTCACATATCAACAGATCAATGTCGATCCAGATAAATATTTTCTTTAATCACAAATATGTTTCAAAAATAGATATGTCTCGAACTTTATGTCGAAAATATACATGAAGCAATCGATAGATGATGCTACCTTCGAAATAAAAAAAAATCACCACATGTCAACAACGTCGTCGTCTTCCTCCGTACATGCTTGTGACGTCACGCTAGTCAGAAAGTGCTATTTTTCCTCAAGGTTTTTTAATTTTTCAAGTGTGTGCGACTTTATGAACAAGATTTTTTTTTTGAATGAAGACTTTCTTTGAAAATATCTTTTACGTGTGTAAATATTTTTCTTGTTCAAGGCGTCGCACATATCTAAAATCGCCGAAAATGATGCTAAAAATGCCACTTTTAGGCGTTTTCTTGTAAACTTAGTCACATTAAGCCTTTAATTCTCTGCATATTACTTAAATCAATATATCAATTTAACCATAAAGAAAAGTATAAATTCTAATTTTTCAAAAAATATCAATTTCATTGAGGTTTATTGGCGTTTAAATTGTAACAAAAACGGGGGCCAAAATATAATAGAAACCCTATATAGTTCTTTAAAGTTTTACTGTACTTAATTTTTTGCAGTTTGCGTGTATTGTATGCAAACTAAAAGTTATTGAAAGTTTTCATATTCTACCAGTTATGCAAATATATACACTTGTGTGTAACATTGGCATCGGTATCGGAGAGGGGAGGCTTAGGCACACAAATGTTTTGCAAGGATGTACATAAAATAGGCATTGAAATACGGGGCTTACCTTGGGGGATCCACTTTCAATTTTCTACCGACAGCTATTTATAAGGGGAAAAAAAGAGTTGGACTGAAAGACCTTCTAATTGTCTTCTCCTTGATTTCAGTGAGGTGAATCACTACACGTAAATTAAAAAATTTGTCGAAAGATATATCTATTGCAAATTGATATTCTCAATTACTAAAAACTAAGTCTTAAATTTTTGTTTTATACATAATTTTTTCAAAGTGCGTTAAATGTCCACATGGTAAAAATGTTTATATATTTATGTACACTTTTAATGTATTTTGCAATAAATTTTTAAATACGTTGAGTTTGTCCCAAATTTAACTCACTTTCATATTTTTTTTCCAAGTGCGTAATTTTTTTCAAAGTGAGTTGCCATAATGCTTGTACATCGCATTGGAGTTTTAATATAAAAAGTTCTTAATAAATGATCAATAATAAATAATAATTTTAAACATTCTACTGAAGAACAACTATTCTTATTTTTTAAAGTTTTTGATATCCTGCAGGGATAAGGGTGCAGCGCAGGTGAGTAAAGGCTACATATGGAGATTTATATGCAAAATATCTAATTAAATTCCTTAATTGCTCTACCTACACAGAAAATGTTAAGACTTGCTTTGTAATACATTCTTGGTAGCCACGACATGCGATAGCCAGTTCACATTATGACGTCATCGACCTCTACACAAGTTTTTAAGAAACATCAACAAAATCGCTTCGGCGCAAGGGCATACCTTACTTTGTTTAACAGAAACACGATATAAAAAAGACGCAGGACATTCAAAGTATTTAAGATATTGCTGCACACATATCGGCACTGTAATTATTGTTTAGTTCTATTCGTGCAGTTTTAGGTTTAAACAGGGTAAAAATTCACAGTCCAGTGTAAGTTTCCTAAAATTTTTATCGATTGAGAAAGTGCATAGGATTTGTGTAGCAATTTTATTAATTTTAACAACATTCTCCTTAATATTATTCATTGTTTATTTTAAATTAGATAGGATATACCCTTGCTCCGACGTGATTTTGTTGATGTAATTCATTACCTTGGATGGGATAGAACAATGACGTCATAATATGACGTCATAATGTGCACTTGCATTTATAAACTGTGGGTACTAGGGTAAAGTGATCTTGAGTCGGACACGATCTAGAGTCGGACGATTTTGACGCTATTTTTAACAGACTTCCGATAATGAATCCACCCTCTGTCGCGATTGACTGAATCAAGCAATTCTTAATCTATTAAGAGTTGTCTTTCTTTATCAAAAGACGGTGTTGCAGTGTTTATGACGTTTGACCTTTGGAAGCACTAATCACCGGGGAATTCGAAGACCCGCACGGCAATATTTCGATAAATCAAACGCTTGGAACTTATCATATCGTGTAAAACAATTTTATTTGAAAGTTGAAATTAGGCATAAACTATGTAGTAAACATTGTAAATACACAATTATACATTGTTTTCTGAAATATTTCATTCTTTTTCGGAGAAATAAAGTTCCGATGCAATGACTCAATTTGATCTTGAGTCGGACAGTAAATTTTAGCTTTTCGATGTTAAGTCGGACACTATCAGATTTTATATGAATCTTACTACATATATAATTGCTTTAGAAATATTATAGATTAAGCTAAATGTTTGAATTCTCTTTTGTTAAAGATAACCCTAAAATTTCTTATATAAAAAAATATTTGAAATCAATTAAATTATAATTCAAGCCATAAAGGAATAGGGTTGAACCTACTCATAAAATCAACGTTTTATGATTATTTTATGAAGATCTTCAACTTCTCTTAGAAGTTCGTACTATATATGCTGTCTAGGGTTTTGCGTATAGCAGGCATTCTACAAAAGCATATGCCAATTAAAGTTTTTTTTTTTTTTTGTCGTTTACAAATTTATTTTTGTATTATCTAAACTATAAGTTTATAGATCGATTTCAACTGTAAAACTTTAAAAAGGGACACGGTTTTGTAATTTTTTTAGTGATAGTTAAAGTTTTGATATGAGAAATAGTAAAATGTTTAAAAACTTACTCCACTGCAAATCTTGAAGTCCCTTCATTTTTTTTTTCAAGACGAAATATTCAGCCATAAAAGTATTCCGAGTAGATTGCAGGGATCATTAAAGAAGTTTTTTCTATATGAATGTCGCTGACCAGAAGTCTTTGTTAATACTGTAGCGCTACTGGTTTGTTCTCTTAATAAATGAAGAGAAAAGTAGTCGTTGAACTTGATTTTTTTTTTAAAGTACATGTATATTTAGTAACCACAGCAACACCGTTTATTAAAAAAAAAGATAGGCATGCAGAATTAGGTATATAAGTGTAGGCTACATGTGTGCCAAGTTATATTGAAATCAGACTAAAACTGGCTGTAGGAGGAAAAGCATTTAAAAAAAAAATGTTTACAGACAGACGTACAGACAACAGCATATGCTCTTCTGGTC
The DNA here is from genome assembly GCA_003671525.1 of Saccostrea glomerata. Taxonomy (NCBI): domain Eukaryota; kingdom Metazoa; phylum Mollusca; class Bivalvia; order Ostreida; family Ostreidae; genus Saccostrea; species Saccostrea glomerata. The sequence continues at coordinate 180,425 of PRKT01000332.1, forward strand.
CCTGTGACCAGCAGAGCTAAAAATAAATTATATCCGCAAAGATTTTGTTTTAAATTGCAGGAACAGAATGCAGATTAATTTACAAAGAATTGAAACGTACCTGAAAGTGACCGTCCATGCATGGAACCTATATCATTAATTCCATTTGAAAGTCCGCTGCTCTACACTCCCATTTTCGACATAACAATAAAATATTTTCTCTCCTATAAATCTAACTTCCATAACATAATGTTGGGTTAAGGGTATAAAATTTAATAATTATTTTTGGAGATAAATACTGTGTACTTTTGATTAATTAAATTCTTTTAATAAACGTTAATTTTATCTATTGCCGAGAATTTTAATTCTTATAACTGGAAATTAACTTCCTTAACTATAGTTTTCCGTAAATTTTATCTTAAAATCGGATTCCTGCGAAACTTCGTAGAATGACGGATAAAGATTGCAATTTTTGAAGTTTTTAAAAAGACCCAAATTATACACAAATTAATACAATACGCGATTAAAAAATAATAATGGGGGGGGGGGGGGGGG
>PRKT01000332.1:189071-191571 GCA_003671525.1 Saccostrea glomerata
AGTAGAACGTTTCAGGGACTGTAATATACCCTCGGCGGGGCATTCATGTCCTATGGACATATGTCTAGTTATTAACAGCTTTGGTTTATTTTTGAAATAACAACTAGTGAAATTTATTTTTTCTGATATTAAAATTAATCAGTTCGTACTAATGGAGTTCAATAATCAGATGGAGTTATTTCGTTGGGGATATTGATCTCCCATGGGGTTGTCAGTTGTGGTGGGCATCTGTTCATTTCTGTGGATGTGACAAATAAATTTTCAGTCAGTAGCCAGGAATGATGAATCAGTTTTCAGAGGGTGTTGCCATTGAAATTGACTTAACTTCTCTTTATACGCTGTTTGCCTTAACAAGTACACAACACTGTAATACATGTTTCTACAAAATCAGTTTTCATGAAAAACAGAAGGAAGAAGATATGTAAAAAAAAATCAGAATTTAAATATTGCACATTTTAGAGTTCATATTTTATTTAATAACTATTTTAAAAAGGTAATCAAAATATGAAATCATATAATTCTGCTGGACTATTGTAAAACCAAAAACAAAACTATAAATTGAAATTCTTTTACTTTTTCATGTTTTAAAAACAAAGCAGTAGAGCTACACACTTTCCAGAGACACCGACCTGTTTTGTTTTATTAGGATGCTTTGTTGTTCTTTTAGTTTACAAAATTGTGTTTTCTTTTAGACTACCTGAAGTTTTGGATTACCTCAATCAAGACATTTGGAGGCAAAAAAGCACCACTGTTTCTTGTTGCCACACACACGGAGAAAAAATCTACAGCTGTAAGTATTCAGGCTAATTGAAATGTGAATCACAAAAAATAACTGATACCAACCTATTTGATAATGCACAATTACAGTTAAAATTCAGAAATACAAAAGAACCAATAATTTATTGACAGTTAATCGTATTACACAATCATGTATTTTGTATTACATCCAGAGTGCCATATAAATTGTAATCAACAATGGATACCAGATTTACATGGTGCAATGACGTCAGTTTGAACTATGCACCACATTTTAGGATATCCGATTCTGAGCCAGGAAGGATAACTCCAAAAATTAATATTTAATTTGAAATGCATCAACATGAAACTTTTCATGCAAGAATTTTTATTTTATTCATCTTTATAAGATTAAAGCGTTTTGGAAGTCTAAGAAATAGTCTTATAAAAGTTGACAATTGTACCCTATAAATGGAAAAAAAAATTAATACTGTTTTAGAGAATGGGATTTTCTTGAATCTAGCCTTTGATACCAATGCTTATCAGCATGGTATGAAATAAGAAATGATTTGTAGTGTCTTGCAATGATAGCAAAATTCTTTACACTATGCATTATAGAATACATGACGGAATTGGAAGACAAAATATACCTAATAAGTATAAAACTTATGACAGTTTTTCTGAATGCCTGGATACCTAACATTTTTTAACTTAAAAAAATTTAATATATTTGTTTAATACTTTGCAATTAGAAAATGCATTGCCGATATTCCAATTCGCTTTTTCTTCAAAAACATTGGAGATTTGTCAATTTTCCCTATTGAATCTGATTAACATTAATTTTTAACTTTAAAGAAATACTGTGGATAAATGCACATAACTTTGTGGATTCAGAAGTACTTTGATGAGTATTTTTATATGCAGCTAGGATAAGGCTGCCCGTAAAATTTCAAACTGTTCAAACCGTAGTTACTTCTCTGACTTACATAGATATGACATCATAATAGAATATATTTACATATGTAATTTTCTTTATGAAATCCATTAGAAATCCATGACGTTCAAATTTCTATAACACTCACGAAACCTTGTCACCGCGCTTTAGAATACACAGTAGGAACTACATGCATTTTCAATATTTAGGAACAACAACATGTATATTGTTTTGACTCAATTTCATTTAAAAACTACCCTTTTAAAATTAACATAAAATCACAACAAATGTGCATTAAAATTTAATTTGTAATTTTTTTCCTCGCAATGTTTATTTGCGTAATTTAACTTTCCAAAGTCACAAACGACTTTCCAACGTCACGAACGGCTATTACATTTATTAAGCACACCAATACTGAAAGGCGCTAAATTCACATAAAACATGAACGAAAAAAACAGTTATGATAATGGAAAATTAGAGATGTAAATATAAGCATTGAATTCATATTTTGGGATGACTTCGGTCCTATAACACACCTGGCCGTGCTGACAAATTGAATACCGCGCATTAGCTCGGTATTCAATTTGTCGGCACGACCAGGTGTGTTATAGGACCGAAGACATCCCAAAATATGAATTCAATGCTTAAATGACGTCAAGTCACTGCATACTTGAGCAGGCATGACAGGCAAAGTGTCATGCATTTTACATGGCACGTAGATTTATTTTGGGGACTTAGTGTTTAATTCAAGTGTTAGGATTGTATTTAAGCTCGAGTGATCTGTTATGATGTTGAACATTTGAAATTTAAATGTCCTTATTCCTTTTGCTT
>PRKT01000332.1:194071-209394 GCA_003671525.1 Saccostrea glomerata
TTAAAGCTGACTTTTTTGAAGATAAGTGGGAATGCTCCTCCATTTTGTGCTATCGATTCAATTCCTTTGCCATGTTTGTGTTCTACAGACTGGTAGCGTACTGCATAAGTTCTCTTAGATGGAGTGTTGCAAAAGATGAAGATAATGAAGGAAGTCCATGTCTTTATCAAACGGCGGCAGTGTTTGATCACAATGAACACACTGTTGTTGTTGGCATATGCAATGATGATATTCAGTTGCAGGTGCTGAGAATCAAACCATTGACTATAAACAAAGAAGTATCAAATGAAATTGGAGACTCCATTGATAAAGCAATAGAAAAATTGACAGAAACATTTATTGACATAAAAATGTTTCATAGAGGATTCAAATGTCAAAATATTATTTGTAATGAGAAAGACTCATCTTTCAACCTTGCAAGTGAGCTCTCCAAAATCAAGGCTAAAGAAACGCAGTGCACATGTCAAATTCGAGAGAAACATGTCATTAATGTACAGAGCACACTACGATTCTGGGAAAAGGTAACAATTAATAATCTTTGTATCATATGGCGAATGAATGTTGAAGGGAAATATAGGATTTATGTTGTCTGTCTCTCTGTCTGTGCGTCTATCTGTACATTTACATATCTTTATATGTACATCTGCACATTCAGTCCACTGGCACATACATTCTTTATGACCTCCGGAATCGTAATGATTTGATCTAGACTGTATGAAGGATAAATGAACAAAATGAATATTAAATTGAGAAACATTTGATGTTAATAGTCTACACAAAGATTTCTTAAAAAGTATGTCTTTGATCTTAATCAAGGTCATTTGGTTAAAGTCGCTTTATCTGAAACAGACACATATTAACTTACTTAATAAAAGTACGTCATTACATAGACAATATGTAGAAATGATTTAATAGTTTATTACAACTAGAGCAAAGCTCGTTGAAAAGCAACGAGAGGTCTCCCGTCCTGTTTGACCGGAAGTAACTTTTAGTTTAACAAAAATGAGTAATAACGTTCTAAAATTGTTATAATCCTCTAAATCTATGTTATTTAAAGCAAAAATCAGCCATTTTTTGCTACTTCCGGTTTGACTGGAAGTGACCACGACGGACGGAAAATTAATTTTTATGCTCCTGGTGACACATGTTACCCAAAAACTTGTCAAGAATGGCAAAATATGCGTTTTCCGACTACTTCCGGTGTGGCCGGAAGTGACGTCGTCAGACGTACTTTGACGACTTCAATAGATTGAGCTTGACATTTTGAACAACTTTGCTTCTTTGACGTTTTACAAATTTTCAATACTTATGAGATATAAAGGAAAAACTTTTGGCCCCTCTTGGCCCTTAATTTTAAGGGCCAGCCTTTTTTCCGAGATATCATTTGAAAGATCTTCTTATTCTGCACAAATTATGTTCTATATATTTTAACAAAATATTTTAAGATTAGAAGTAAAAAAGCAAAATATGAGCAATTTTTGGCTTTTCTAAGCGTTCTAATTTTTGACCCCTATATACCGCCATTTTGAATAGAGAAATCGAAAAACAAAAACTGATGTGCACAAATTCAATCCTTCTATTAACTAAAATCAGTAGAATTTCTGTTCCAGCCTTAGCCATCTCTGAGCCTTTGTCTGGAAACGAAAGCCTATAAATTTTCGTTTAAAGGGAAATAACTCAAAACCGGAAGTGACTTTTTGAAATTTTGACAGCATTCTGATAGAGTTTAGTAACTTCTAGTATATCTGAAAATTTGAGCGAAATCAATTGAGAAATGAGTGAGATATGAGGCTTCAAAAGTGGCGTCTAGGAAGTAGAAGAAAAAAAAAGAATAACTAGAGCCGAGCTCGTTGCAAAGCAACGAATAGGTCTTCCGTTGGAGCTACGGATAAGAAGACGTAACCTTGAGTCTAGGTCAAGCCACATTCTAAAGTTCTACAAGTGAAAATTTAAACCTTTTAAGAGAAGCAACTTGCAATGTTTAGCTAGGAAAAAGACTGTAAAGGAATATATGTGACCTTGAACTTTCCAAGTGACCTTGAACTCTCCAAATGACCTTGATCTAAGCAATGACTAGCTCTCGTTATAAAAATATTATCCATGTGTTACCGTCTGGAAAATTTCAAACATTTTATTTAGATATTCTTTCTGTCCATGCATCCAACCAAAAACATCTTATCCTTGGGGACTTTGAACTCGAGTCAAGGTCACGTCCCACCCTGCATTATATCAGCAATGTTTCACTAATAGAAAAATGGTAGCGAATTTACAGTTTCACTGTCACTAATCTTGACTCGTCCAAATGACTGGATATGTTCAGCCATGAGTTTTTTTCTGACTATAATCGAGGCAAAATGATTCATTGGGTTCAACACAATGTCGAGACTATAGCTCTACTTGTTTGTACTTATAACAAAGGAAGAGAAAACTAGCCATTGCCATCAGACCAAAACTGTAGAAGGAGTAGCGTTTTAAAGGAATTTCACATAAATTTCTATTTTGTGTAATCATGACAACACCGTTCATCGAAATCAAAAACGATGCAGTTAATTATGTATCACATTGAAGTCTACTTGTGTGTCCAGTTATATTGAAATCAAACTAAAACTGTAGGAGGAATAACATTTTTAAGGAATTATATACAGAAATTTCTATTTTTAGTAACCATGGCAACACCGTTCATCGAAATCAAAAACGGATGCACGATATTTTGTATCTTAGTGAAGGCTACTTATGTGCCAAGCAATATTGAATTCAGACAAAAACTGTTGAAGACGTCGCATTTTAAAGCATTCAAAAACCGATGCACTATACTATGTATCTTAGAGATGTGTACTTGTGTGCCAAGTTATATTGAAATCAGACCAAAACGGTATGAAGAGTAGTATTTTGAAAAATAGACAGACAGACAGCTAGACAGACGAACAGACGAACGGACGGCAGACACTTTACTATCCCATCCCACAGACAGGTGGGACAGATATTTATCTATCGAAAATAACCAAATTAAATAAAGACATCATTTTTAAAGCATTAAATCGTAGCAAAAAAGAAAATATCAATGGATGCGACACTTTTCAGACAAGGGAAGAGATATGAACCTCTCATAAATACGGTACACATGTATCAGATCATTGCACGTCGGTAATCTAAAATGACACATATTATTTTTTTTCTTTGTATAACTTAACCCCCCCCCTAATTTCTTTAAAAATGTTTGTACAATCAAGAAAATTGGTTACTTTTCATAAAGACTACGACGTTTCTTTCATTTTCAAGAACCGTATAATATCGAGTGCAGCGAGCTCAATAGAATAACGTGTAAGAAAAGAAGTTCGGAATTGTACACACGTCAAGCAAATTTTGTTGTGCAACATTCCCAGAGCTCCTTTACTACCCAATGTCCTTTGCGCGAATAAATAAACAAATAATAACACAAGTAACAGCTTTTTAAAAAGCTTGGCTGACTATGTCATCAATATCTATAGAATCTATGAGCATGATAAACTATAAACGTTTACATTTGGGGGGGGGGGGTTAAATTATTTCACTGGAGTAAATTATGGAGATGTTGCACAAAACATAAACCATATATAATACTGTTTGTATCTCAAATAAAAAATGAAATCATGATCATGTCCCGCTGTAGATTCGAACCCGGGACGAAAAGATGAACACCTCTGTCCGCAAGTCTAAAATGGTTTTAGAGGATGACGTAAATAAGGAAAAACATTTGATTAATGCTTGAAAGCATGGCTACATATAAAGGTGGCAGCTGAAAATATGATAACTACAAGAAATTGGGGATCTAACAATTATGACTGACGTGTAGAATATGATTGATAGTTTCTTGGGTATGCCAAAGTATCAAAGATTGTTGGAAACGTGGGGAAAATAATTAAAGCTTTAAATGACCCAACAAACTTGACGGCGATATATGAATGCCATGGTGCGGATTCAGGAAGTTTTTCCCAGAGATGAGGGGTCAACATCAAATGTTTTATTACTTTAAATGATGTAACTTCTAACTCACTTCACAATGTCACCGAATTGTTTGTTTGTTTTTTTCCAAAGCTCGACCAGGATTCTGACAAAAAAGAACAGACTTTACAAAATTCATGCAGTTTTCATTTTCATTCAATAGAATAGTCCAGAAAAAGGGTGCAAAAACCTACACGTGACATTTTGGCGCGAAATAATAGCGTCACCCCTTACCTAGAAGACAAATGGACTAATCCAGTAGTATAAAGGTCAAACGGACATATATCCGTATAAGAACTCGCATGAAATTAATATATGCTAGCAAAAGGCTAGAGAAAATAAATACTTCAATGTATTGTATTAGCAATATGTTTATTTTTCTGCTAACAGAATAGATAACTGTTGTTGCTGAAATGCATGTAACAAATCCGATGATAATCAGCATGCACAAAATTTTGCTGGCTAACTGTGACCTCTTCGAACCCTATTGATCCTTAGCGTGACGTCAGGCAATAAAAGGCTTTCAGTTTGAAGAAATATTTCAAAAACTTTTCCGCAATAAATATACAGTTATTACTAGCTTACTCTAAAGTTTTCTATCGTACATATGTACTAGCGTACTCTGTTTAGTAGGATCAGTTTTTTCAGTGGGTGGCTCAGTACAACTCTCCTGTCTGTTATTTTTTTTCTGCAGCTATACTGTGTATGAAGTTTGATTATTTTTAAAAATATCTTGGTTAGTTTGTTTGAAACTGAGCTTTGAACTTAGCTAAAGGCAAAGTGTGACGGAAGGAGATAAGGCAGGATGGAAGACGTCCGACATGACAAACATTATATCCCAAGCCATATTCATGGCGGGGCATAGAATGATTATTGGTTTACATAAAAAAAAATAGGTTGTGACTTTCTTTCGGAATTCAACACCAGCCTTAATCTACATGTATATACGCATGTACAAAAACAAATCAACCAACTAACATTCTCGGCTCAGAAGGAAGACATTATATATTCATTTTAAACATGTTAAAGGGGGGGGGACTTATAGTGATGAGAGGAAATTTAACCACGTGTCGGTCCGTGAAACATGAAATATTATTTTTGGAATGTTTGTATACAACAGCGTGGCTTTCTTTGAACTAAATTAGAATTTATTGAAATATTTAAAAATGATTCTTTCAGGGACGCCGTGATATATTTGGTAGTCTCTGTAATAACTGTTCGGATATAGCACAGGCCTTTAGATCGCTTAGAAAAAAAATTGAGGTGTTGGAAAAAAATACACACAATTTTTTTTCTAAGCGATCTAAAGGCCTGTGGGATATAGTGTCTTTTGAAGGTACAACACCTTTCTTTTAATATTACCAAAGGATTTGCTGATCCTTTTTTTTCGTATAGTCGAAATGCATGGGAGAAGGAAAAAAAACGTATGTGGATTAATCAAATACAAATTGATGCGTTGTGTTTTTAATCTAAATAGACACGTTTTTTTCTTCTCGTTTTCCTTTTTTGTAAAATGCCGTTAGCTTTGTTTAAAAACTTTTTCCTACGCGTTACCAATGTGAGAAGAGAAAAAAAGACGTCCTCAAACAATTTATTTCTAATGATGAAAACACCGAATGACGATGAGGATAATTAAGGTGAAATTATTTACTGAGACCCTAGTATCTACATTTCATGTCACCAACATTAACAATGACTGACCGGGAGGACGTTTGGTAAAGAATTAAAATTGATGTTTTATCGTCGAGATACTGGTTAATGATAAATAGCATTAACGAATTTTCAATTTTTTTAAAAATCGTATTCTTAAACTCTGGATGTATATATTTTGGCCGTTATTCTAGGCAAAAGTGCATCCATGTGTATTTATACTGACATCGACTGAACATGTACAAGCATGTCAAATTAATCGTGCAATGTTGAGATATTCTGTTTATTCAACGAAAAAGTATATTATTTTTGTACAATAACATTTTAAAGTTTAGTAGCAAATAACTGCATACTCAAAAGTGCTTAATTTAACGTTGGATGTTTTCCCGTGAATTAGAAACGTCACCTCCACTTACAACTACCATGCATGCGTACATGTAAGTTTAATATTCATAAAACAATATCCACCTCGATAAAAACAGGGGGGGGTTGCAAACCAAGCTAGTGTTTATTCGGCTATCAAAATACATAAAACTTACAATGAATAAATGTACAAGCGATTACGATTGATTTAAACAAGCTGAAATAGAGTGAAATGAAATGATATGAAATTAACGACATATTTTAAACCCAATTTTCCATTTGTAACTATCGGAGTACACAATGGATTTTCAAATATGCCCTCTGTTCTCTGCAACCACGTGCTTGTAAACGAGGACCGGGCAACACAACTTTAGAGACAAAGTTGGATATAACCTGTTTGCTATACCGGTATTACAAATACGTGAACAATAGTATATTATAAATTACTTTTTATGTTCAATGTTTATTTAATCTTTAAAAAAATGATACCCCGGTAAATGGAGAAACAAAAGAGTGATCATGGTAAAAATAAAACGTACATATACAATATTACCTATCACTTTCCATCACTAATTATAATTATTTGCCGAAGCCCCTTCTCAATTACAATTGAAATAAAATACATTAACACAGAATAGAGATTTTTTTTATTTTGCGAGAACAGGCCAAAGAAAGCGAACACAGTTCAAAATGATTTTATGCACCAGTGTTTGGAATTACGATTTAATATGAAAGATGGGTAAAATAATCTTATTGAATCGCGATGTAATTAAAAACACAGTTTTCTATTAATTGTTAGGTCTTTCTACACAATGGTCTAATACAATCACAAACACTTGCTTTGTTTATGTCCACAGGTGCCTGGTACACTCGTGACCTAGATCGATAGCGTGGGATTTGCGGCTTTGATTACATAACTGTAAAACATCTCGCTGAACAATGGGATCGTAATATGTATACAACTAATGATCGTGAATTATTCAATGTATAAAGTTTAAGATTAATTATATAGTTTGTTACAATGATAAACATAGAAAGGTAGATTTTATATCTTCCGCTTTTAAAGATGTGTTCACTATAAAACTAATTAAATTTTATAAAGAAAAATAGAAAAAGTAGTTGTAATACATGATTTAATAGTTAATCATAAAACACGTTTAAAACCTTATTTTGAAGAAAATCAACATAAAATACCGTAGGGTATATTATTTACAGCAAGTTGTACACATGATGAGGTCAGATTTACTTGCCGAATGAAAAGGCTACATGTTTACCTGACCTGCTTTCGACTGCATATTATGCAATAACCCCCGTATATTCGAACAGATAAACATTCCTATCAGATCAAAAGGGTGTTAAAGAACAATTTTGCTCGATATATCTAGATCGAAATATTTACCGTTTTTGAGTTATAAAGCAAAAACTTTCAAGCTCCAGAGATCCCTTATTTTAGGGGCCAGCCCCTTTTCTATAGTATTAAATGAAAGCCCTTGCAATTATGCACAACTTTTGTTCAACATGTCTTAACAAAATATTTTTAGTTTTCAAGATAAAAAGGAAAACATGTGTAAATTTTCGCTCTTTTAGGCGTTCTATTTTTTGACCCCTGTATTGCGCCATTTTGAATAGAGAAATCGAAAAACAAAAACCGATGTGCACAACTTCAATCCTTCTGTTATCTAAAACCAGTAAAATTTCTGCTCCAACTCTAGTGGTCTCTGAGCCTTTGTCTGGAAATGAAAGCCTATAATTTTTCGTTTAAAGGGAAATAACTCAAAACCGGAAGTGACTTTTTGAAATTATTGACAACATTCTGATAGAGTTTATTACCGTCTATAATGTCTGAAAATTTGAACAAAATCCATTAAAAAATGAGCGAGATACGAGGCCTCAAAGTTGGCGTCTAGGAAGAAAAAAAAAAAAAGAATAATAAGAATAATCTTAATCTTCACAATCAGTAGAAGGTCTTCCGTTGGAAACGGAAGACCTTAATAATCTTTACCAACAGAATCAGTAGAAGGTCTTACATTGGAAACGGAAGATCTTAATAATCCTTACAAGGAAACAAAAATTGAGAATTTCATGGTCCCTGCACCCCTGAGTCCCTGGAGATGGGACCAAAACCACTAAAATTAATGAAGATTTTTAAAATCTTTACTCCTGGATGTCAAGCTGTCAAACTGTTGACATGATTGTAATCAGCATTGAGTCCTTCACCAAAATTGTAAAATTCATGTCCCGTGGGTCAGGGGTTCTAGTGCTAGGGTGGGACTTTATTGATTATATATTAAAATTGCATAAATTATTTGAAAATCTTCTTCTCTGCTTCTGGACATTAAATAAATTAACAAAGTACACCATTATGTTGAATAAGGCTGCCTCTTCCAAAATTGTCAATGTCATAGCCAGTGGGTCAGGGATCCTGGTTTTAGGGGGGGGGGATATTGATTATATAGTGAAAATACATTAATTCTTTAAAAATCTTCTTCTCTACTCCTTGGTATTGATAATGCAGTACATGTATCTGTGCGACTGTCCTGTGGTACGACTTACTGTCTGTATTACCTCAGATGGCGGGATAGTCGCACTCCCTCTCTTCTACACCTGGATGCTGAGCAGACCGGACGTGTCTGGGACAGCAGCAGAGCAAGAAGTCGACCCGGGCCAGAACCCACTGTGATTGTGTTGGTATATAATGTTGAATGTTAATAAATACTTGTAAAGAACACCCCCTAGACGGTTACATTAATAAGACTAACCAAGTTCATAGTAATGTTGAATAGGACTGCCTCTTCCCAATTTGTGAATTTCAGGGCCCCTGGGTCAGGGGTTCTGGTGTTAAGTGTGGAGCTTTAATAATTATTTAATGAAAATGCATTTTCCTTGAACATCTTTCCTTTGCTTCTGGTTAATATGCCAATGATCCAATTAATGTTTAAAGCCAGCATTTTGGTTTTATTTACAGGTTTGCAAACCTGCCGCTCAAGCTAGGTTTTGAATTTTCACAGAAAAAAAAAGATCAAACAGATTTTCTTTTGAGTCGAAATCTAGATTTCAAAGAACAAAGTACGGTATTAGCATTAATTTGCCGCAAATAATACGATATTTTAATCATCTTTGTATCATTGTTTGATGTTATGCATTGAAATAAGGAAGATGCGAAGTAAATTCTACAGGAACAAAAATGACGTAATTTTTAACTATGACGTCACTGATACACACTAAACTTCGAATGGTCGTGCAAAGTCCTTAAATTATGCTGAAAAATGAGTAACCTTTCACATGCAACAACCACTTTTGTACTCCGCATATAAGTTCATCGTTACATATCTTAGGTACACTATTAAAATAGTGTTGGTTGTCACCTGTGATCAATATGAATTTTACAAAAGTTAGCATACGGATCAAAATATTCTATCGACGCAATGTTCCTGATTCGATACCAATGACGCTTAATTTACACAGAACGAGATTTTTTATTTCAAGTCCCATCACTGGACATAGTAAACTATATAAATACCTATATATATAAATAAAGTATTTTGAAAACAAAGAATGAATTGTAGTCAAAGATGCCGATTGTGCTTATGCTGTTTGTACATCGTACGCACTTGTAAGTTCGTATACTAGTGTCCGCTGGCTGTACATGTATTATTGAAAAACAGTACTAAAATATCCTATAGGCCTCAATTCAGGCCACAAAAAAGCACAATAATATTTGTTCAATTTAATTATTACAAGAGTAATTAAAAAATCTGTGATACATGTACCTAAGTATTACAGTATTATATTTTCATCTACGAGTCTTCCTCAATGAATTTAGTCTTAGTAATCATAGTGTGACCACTGAACAATCATATGACAACCATAAAAATACAATAAAATGTAAATACATTGAATAAACTTTTTGATTATTTTTTGATATGCCAGATCAATCATTGGTTTTTTAGCCTTTAATTGTGAAAAATAAATATAATATACATGATGTAAATCTTGTGTAGTTGATATCAGTTGGAAAAAAAAACAATCCAAGTAAAAAAGTTCCCGAATACTAGATAGTACATATGGATATTTTGCAAATATTTCGTGCAGAATCGTCCACAAAGTCTTAAATTAGTACATGTTTGAAACACAAATATATACTGGTATTAAGAAGCCAATGGTATATCGGGAAAGGGTGCATGGTGCGTATTTGGTTAATTAAAAAAAGTAAGACATACAATGTATACATGTACATGATCGTGGAATTCTGAAATTTATCTGACAAAGGTCAGCGACATTCGGCAGCTTTTGACTTGTGATCAAGCTAAGGGCTCCCCCTTTCATCCTTGGATTTTCAGATTTTTTAAAAAAGAATTAAGAGTAGAGAATCAAACAGATGAGACAGAACCCACGTGATTCTTTGTTACGAAGGAAAGCAGATCGTCTTTGAAAGTTGTCAGCAATGAAATAAGTGTTTGGACACCTTTTTTGTTTAGTTTTTCCCTGTGAAAAAAAATCTGAGTGTGCTGTAAAATTAGTCATATCCGTAAACAGTATACGTCTTTTACATACACAGATACATGTAAATGCATTTCGTACGACGTAAATCCAGGTATATTGGTAATTCCGATTGCATAGACAATACATTTTGTAATTTGTGATCATGAAGTTCATGAAGAAAAACAAGCATTTTTTTTTATATTTTGCACTAATCTTTATATTGCGACCATATTAATACATGTTTATGAAGATAAAATACCACCACTCGATACAAGTAACATTATGCATTAAATTTTGTATTATGGAAAACAGAAACCGTATGACGTAAATTGGGAAATACAGGAAATTACATATGTACAATAAGAAAAGCCAATCTAAAACTGCTAAAGAAAACGCTAGCGACTCTTTCAAAATAAAAAAAAATCAAGATAGGCACATAGCAACAGGAGGAAGGGGAAGGGGGCACATTTTTCCAAACATTTTACAATTAGAATTGTTCATTGAAAGGCCGGTTGCCCCCCCCCCCTCCAACTTTTTGTTACAGTACAGTAAAATAAGGGTAAAGTACATGTACAAGTCATGTAACTTATATAATGTATGAAAATAAAAGCACTGAAAGAAGTTGGCCTCTACACCCTATTCCCGAAATTTGACTTCCGAGTGTGGGCAATTTCTCCCCATTTTGGGTTTTTAAATTTTTTTTTATTATCATTATTTTTTTTTCTTGTCAACTTTTTTCCCGGTAAGTTAATTTTTTTCTCTTCGGCAGCCTCCCCCCTTAACCTCTAAAATGATGCTACGTCACTGCAACGCTCTCAGAAACGGAAATATCTATTTATGGGGGAGGGGGTTGTCATGGGCCAACTAATGGAAGATCCATGTTTCCCGGGTACTAGTACATGGGGATTGCAGGTTGTTGGTGTTTTTTGTTTTTGGTTTTGCTTACTTTATTAACCTTAATTCCTGTGGAAAATGATTAAAATAACTTTTCATGGAACAATACATTGATTTTACATCTTCGTATATCCTTAACATACAGGAAATACCTGTCTGTATTGTTCTGTGAATTAGCCCGTTAGAATCTTTATGTTTATTGCGAGAATCACACGTATAACACGTTCAATTATCAGAAAAGTAAAGACACAAGGAAATTTTGCGAGAAATGAAAAAATGGAAAGTGATACTAGCAACTTACCGTAAGCATTTTGATCCTGATAAGAATAGGCAAAAACTTGAAATAAAAACATTTGGAATTTGGAATAAATATTTGTCATCGGCTGCTAGAAGGTGAGGATTCTGAAAAAAAATCAACGAGCGATTATACTTATCCGACATCATTGTTAACATGTATTGAATATATAAAAATGACTCTTATACGTATGCAAGTATTTACACGGACCTAAATAAAAAATGTAGAAAGCCTTTTAAGTGAGAAACGAGTAGAGTAATCAGATGAATACTAAAATTTCCGAAAAGGTTTTTAAAACATTTTAAGCGAATTGAAAGAATGTCTAATTTTAAGTGTTACTCTGTCATCAAGTCGGATATAAATGAATATATCTCAAAAAACAATTGGTTTTCGTGTACCCATTATCTAATTTTAAAAAGTTAAAGCTGACATGAACTCTTAAAAAGGCATCAGTTTTCATCTTTGTACGACTTACTACATTCCTGTACGCCCTTGCCGCCATATTTCTTCGATTCCGCCATATTTAATCGAAGATTTTTGACTACCTGTACCTGCTATATATAGCCTTGTAGAATTGTTTCACTTGAGTGATTTTCTAGCCTGGCTGTGGACATGTACACATCTCCGATAGCATAGTGTTTAGAAGTCCATAAACTGAATAAACTGACTAAATACATGTTTGAAAAGTAAGAACTATACCGAGAATTAAATTATTTTTGAATGCATTTGCAGTAATATAGAAAATACACTAACACGGAATACATTCATATACAGCAAAAATCCATGTAGGTCGAGAAAACGCGTCAAACGCAGTGATAAAACATTTACCTGAATATACTGCTATCGTTACAGGGATGTGCGCATGTCGAAAGAATTATCCTATTTTACTTTTATTGAAAGATGCATTTCAGAAGTCATGTAATCCATTGCTAACTCAAGCGTAAAAGATGCTTGAACACATGTGGCCCTTGCCGATCATTTTATTTGGTCAGGGAAAATATCAAAGTTTGAAAGCTCAGTGGGGTTGATTGAAAAAAATGTTTTTTCAAAACTAAACATTACTCTTGTCTGTAAATGTTGCAAATAGAATTTATGATTACATGGTTTAAATTCATTAAATTTATAATAAAGCATACATTATTACAAACCATTCACCTTTTGAAGATATTTTCCTGTGATATGGGGGGGGGGGTAATAAAACATGCATACACTAACACTCTCATAAAAATAATTTAAGAAAAATGTCGGAAACAGATTGGATTTCTTTATGATCAATTATTATCAAATAAATGTGTATTGGCTTTATTAGACCTAATATAATTTGATTTAAAGTTATTTATGATTTTATGCACAATGAATGAAAACATACCCCATGCTCCCCCAAAAGTCGAAGTGCTGAAATTCCCAGAAAAAAATAAAGGAATCGTAATTTCCTTGTTATATGCACATCTATGCACATTGTGTCCTAAATATCTGCAAAGTTTGACGAAATTGTGTGCAGCGGTTTATGAGGAATTGCGTTGAAAAACTGCTCATCTTTATATTCAAGATATGGCCAAAATCTAAATGTAAAAGTGCGGAAATTCCCGAAAAAACAAACAATTCGGAATTTCCTGGTGATGTGCAAAGACTCCTATAAATATCTCGAAAGTTCGACAAAACTCTGTGCATTGGTTTTTAAGAAGTTGTGCTGACCAAAAAAAGGGCTGACTGATGGGTCCAAAACATTATACCTCACGCAACTTGTTGCGAGGGGTATAATAAACGAGTTTGATTCTGTGGTACAATGATAATGAAAACAGAATTTAATGTGAATTAAATTTCTAGACATAAATAATTAATGATTACTAGAAAAAACACATAGAAAGAGAGAGGAAACCCCCCGTGAGGATTTCCGCATTCTACCTACCATTACCTTTATAAAAATTCATTGTCTGTTGTCCAGGTCCAGGTTCGACTCGTACGTTTGAGCATAGCTGTCGGTACTGGGGGTGGCTTTTTAGCACTTAGGCCCCCCCCCACTTTCAATTTGCTTCCGACGCCAGTGCGTTTAAGAAGGTATTTGAGAAAGTTCCCAATATACCCATTCCTGTGATGTATATTTTGCGCTTATTATATCCCCCGCTTGAAAAGTGGGAGGGTATATAGTAATAGTTATGTCCGTCCGTCGGTCTGTTACGCTTTCGGGTACCCATCTCTTATCCGCAAATCCTCTTATACCACTTAGTGAAATTTAATAAAACTTTCACAGAATCTTAGGTTTATTACATATTACCATTGTGCACCTCCTATTTTACTCTTTGACCGACACGTATTTTGGGTTTAGCGACAGCAGCAAAATATGGACTTTGCCATTATAACCATATGGGAGGCGGGGGTATCATTTAGTGAGCCCATTGCTTACAATACCTCTAGTCTCTCTTTCAATTTGGCCATTTGGGTTAAACTCTCGTCCAAATTAAAATTATTATTCAATTTACGAAGTTTCGACATCCCGCCTGAAAAAAATCCCTGATCTGTCCTAAGGCTTAATAAATGGACAGCACAAAGTGCGTAGGAGCTTATACCTATTGTCTTCCCACAAATTTTTATTAAAATAGAAAATTTGGTGTTATGACTATTTCACCAAATTTTCTATTTTGATAAAAATTTGTGGGAAGACACTATTATTGCCCTAAGAGATGGTTACATAGAGAGAGAGAGTTCAATATACAAAAGAGTAAATAAAAATTATCCGTATTCAACCAGTGTCAAGAATCCCTACCCTTGCTTTTAAAATTATCTCCCAAATACTCCTACAGAAATTATTTATATATATATATATAAAAAAAATAGCTAGACTATCAGGCAGGGATACTGAAATCTCGAAAGACTCTATAAAAACATAATTATAAAACATTTATATTCCTCAAAATGCACATAGTTTGTGGTCGGAGTGATACATTTAAAAAAAAATCAAAATTGACTTCGGCAGAGATGTCTGTCTTCCAAGAATATTTAGATCACGGTCATGTCAATTATTTTTGCACTCCCCCCCCCCCCCCCCTCGCCTAAAAAATCAAATGCCTAAATGTCAATCTGAACAGGGGATGACATTTCTTCGTGTGTTTGTTAAAGAACGTATAGATCTATGTACACACAAAAAATTTTTATTCTGGTTAATTAGGGCCCCGCAAGGATTTGCGGGTGCCCTATAGTAATCACTCTGTCCGTCCGTCTGTCTGTCTGTCTGTCTGTCTGTCTGTCTGTCTGTCTGTCACTCTTCCGTCCACAAATTTTCTGTTTTTTTCTAATAACTTTTTTTTATGGTTGCCCAATCAAGTTCAAATTTGGTATGGTAGTTCAATAGGCAGAAATACATATTTTGATGCTAAGTTTGGTTCTCTATGTCCCCTGGTTTGGAGCTGGGTGGTGGGGTAGATTCCTTAACTTTATATACAAAAGCATTGGCAAAGAGGGATAACTGCTGAAGATGTTCCCATTGTAAACTGAATGCTGCTATGAGTCCCTTGGGATTAATTAGTTTTTCTCCTGAAGAAAATCCAGAGCATTATCTTTATCTGTCAAATTGAGATGAATTACCACCTCTGTCTGCAAATGAAGTTTGTTTTGAAGTTAAGTCAATTTGGAATGCCATGAACACTCTGAAATGTGGATT
>PRKT01000332.1:218313-241666 GCA_003671525.1 Saccostrea glomerata
GTTTTATGTACTTTTTATATAATATGTACATTTCTGTAAAAAATATGTTGATCGAAAAAATTAAGTTTTTAGCTCACCTGAGCCAAAGGCTCAAGTGAGCTTTTCTGATCACATTATGTCCGGCGTCCGTCTGTCTGTCTGTCTGTCTGTAAACTTTTCACATTTTCGACTTCTTCTCAAGAACCGCTGGGCCAATTTTAACCAAACTTGCCACAAAGTATCCTTGGATGAAGGGGATTCAAATTTGTTCAAATGAAGGGCCACGCCCTCATTCAAGGGGAGATAATTGGGAATTAATGAAAATTTGGTGGCATATTTTAAAAATCTTCTTAAGAACCACTGTGCCAGGAAAGATTAAACTTATGGGGAAACATCCTCAGGTAGTGTAGATTCAAGTTTGTTCAAATCATGACCCCCAGGGGTAGAGCGGGGCCAAAATGGCCGACTAAAGTTTTACGTAGAAATATATAGGAAAATTCCTTTAAAATGTTCTTCTCAAGAATTACAAAGCCATAATTCATCATATCTATATAGAAGCATGCTCAGGTAGTGTAGATTCAAGTTTGTTCAAATAATGACCCCAGGGGGTAGGGCGGGGACAAAATGGCCGACCAAAGTTTTACATAAAAATTTATATAGGAAAATTCTTTAAACATCTTCTTCTCAGGAATGACAAAGCCATAATTCATCATATTTACATGGAAGCATGCTCAAGTAGTGTAGATTAAAAATGTGTTCAAATCATTACCCCCAGGGGTAGGGCTGGGCCAAAATGGCCGACCAAACTTTTACAGAGAAATATATAGGAAAAGTCTATAAAAATCATTTTCTAAAAATAGCAAATCCATGATTGGTCATGGAACTACTTTCGGATTTAAACTTTACAATAAAAAACTATAATCTACTTTTCCCTACTCTAAATGCTCAGGTGAGCGATGTGGCCCATGGGCCTCTTGTTATGATTATTCTGTGAGCTTAGAAATATACGAAAGGGTAAGACAAAATTTGTTGTGCTAAGTATGAAAACGCCTTAGGAAAAATTTCTTGAAACTTGTGAAATTTTTATTTTAAAAAATCCGTATAAATTACATTTTAATCCCTGGACAGTTTTTAAAGGTTGATATGCTTTTGAAAGGTAATGCTTAATAATATGAAAACATAACTGTTGGTGTGTGGAGGACCCTTAAAGCAAATAAGTTCAATAAAGAAGTTAATTCTAATTAAGGAATAACTGTCTTATTTTTCGATTTCATGAAGTGATCAATCGATTGGCATGCGAGATAATTATCATAAACGCCTTCGGCGTTTATGCATTAAAGAGGCTGGGTGGTTGTGGCCATTTTTAGACTATTTTGATCTCCTTTAGAAGAAGAGCTCCATATAAAGATATAATAAAATGATCAAATTAAAAAAACTAAAATTTATGAAATTTTTCTTTGCCAAATGATAGTTGACAGCTTAAGATATCATATCCCCAAATTTTAGTTATAACTGGTTGTTAATAAAAAAACAATTTGTTGACCCCCTAGCCTCCTTAAATTATCACGCAAGCCGATCGATTGATCATCTTCATGAAATTGAAAAATCTGACAGTTATTCCTTATATTTACATCCTTTGATTCTGCCAATCCACGTGCTCCAAGCCCTGCTTCTGTCTAGCTGTTTGTACCGCCCTGCACGTGGTTTTTTTTTGGAACTGCGCCAATACATTGATGGAGAAATAAAGTACATTTACATTTGGTAATTTTATCTCGGACAAAAAACATTGGAAATGTAAATATTTACTATTATAAAGTTTCTAGTGATTTGCTGAATTTCATTTAGTTATAAATACATTTTCTACTTATAAACAAAAACAAGGCACGAACCTTGTTTACATTCTGTAGAACTTTAAGTTCTGTATCTCTTTTGTTTATGTTAATCAATAAATGATGTTAAAATTTTTGCTGATCATTAGACGATGCATTATTTAGGAATTGCAAGCATTGAAATTGGTTTTAAAAATTCAGTTGAAACTGTGTCCATGTCCCTTTAAGTCACACAGTGGGATTCAAACCCTTTAAGTCCCACAGTAAACAGTTAATCCTAATCTCATGGATTCGAACCCTTTAAGTCCCACAGTGGGATTCGAATCCATGAGATTAGGATTAACTGTTTACTTCCCGAATCAAGAACAGATGCTCTAAACGGACAGGCGGCTATATCAAAAGAATTTGAATAGATGTAATATGAATCAATTTGTTTATATTTCATGTAATGATGAAAAAATTGGGCTTCCATTTGTAGGTATTTTAAGTAGAAAACAGTTTTTAAGGTAGGATTCTTCTTACACATAACTATTTCTTGTATTTAAAAATTTATGAACGAATGGGTGGACTCAACTGGCCAGAAAAATTGCCGTAGATTTAAGTTTCATAAAATATTTATTTTTTTCCATCATATAAGCCCCCAAAATCTTAACCGTGTATTCATGGTACAGATGGGAGTATAAAACGTTCTTTTCTGGGTAAACTTAAGACTAGTAAATATCGAAGGCATGGTGCCTGAAGATTTCTTGAATATCAATAGATAATCAGGGTCACGCATTTTTCATCGTCCGAATACATAGTCAGCGCATGTTTGTCGGCTGTTCTTAAGAAAACTGTAGTTGTATATTGGACAAAATAATGTTATATTAAAAGGAGTGCAGACAAATGTGCTCTCATACTTAATTTAACCAAAAAACATGTTGAAAACAAACTTCTGGCTTCCTTTGTTGTTATGACTGCGATTTACCTGTTAACTATTACAAAATATTACGTGATGTCCACCTGCGAGTGTACTCGTGACATTGTATTCTTCTACCTGACCTCGTTGTAAATCATATCTTTGAGCGTGTTTGGTTGCCGCTTTTAGAAGCAAATTACATTTTGTTTCAATTTTGTGTCACCAAACTTTTTAAATAATTTCATTTTGACATCGCTGTAAAATGCTTAACACGTATTCGAATTTTTGGAGAGAGAGAGATAGAGAGGGAAAGAGAGAGAGAGAGAGAGAGAGAGAGAGAGAGAGAGAGGATAGGGAGAGAGGTATCAACAATGACCCTGATCGATAGCCCTGCCTTCTATAAATATTGATTTTGTGACCTAAAACCCACTCCCGGTACATCTCAAATTCCGGAAGACGACACTTATGTACCGTTGCTTCAATTTTGATACATGGCAACAGGGCATTGATTTTTTTTTAAATGTTTCACCCACAATAACCAAGTATAAGTAGCTCTTTCCATTGCTTGTAATATATTTTGGATTCACTTCATTTACAGCTTGGTAGAGGAGTCGCATTATTATAAGATTTTTGTTTTAATTTCTTTTTCTCTTAAATTACAAACATTGTAAATTAATTGCTTTTAAAGCACAAAAGGGAATGAATTTTGTGTTTAAATTTCATTCTTCATCAGTCTCTGACTCTGTTTTGTTTGTTTTGAACATATTTTATTGTATAATGCATACAATGGGAATTGTATCAAGTTCTTACAACTTAGAAAAATCTTTCTCATTGTGAAGTTTGCTCAATTTCTAGAATTGTTTTTTTCAATAATTATGATAAAAACTTTGATTGTATGATGATGCAAAAATTATGTTGATTTAGATAACTCAGTTTGTTCAAGATATGTCACTTAAAAAAAGAAAATAAAGTAGACTATAACTTGACAGATTATAATTCCAGTCATAAACATTTGTTGATCTATGAAAAGTAACCTCCACAAGGCAGCATTTGACAAAATGTTGTACATAAAATGTAAATAAACCTGAGATAAATCAAAATGTCTTGATCTTTTTCAGAGAAGGCTACATTTTAATACCCCCACTTTGAACAAGTTTGAATTATTATTATTATGCATCCTAAGGCTCTTAGCCTCAGACATTGCCGTTCAGTGGATAGACACCCCCTCTCAATGGTAACACACGCTCTCTCAGTAGTTGGACATGGCTACTCATTGGTTAGACACGCCTACTCAGGGGTTAGACACGCCCACTCAGTAGTTAGACACAGTTACTCAGTGGTTTGACACACTTACTCAGTGGTTAGACACGCCCACTTAGTGGTTAGACACACCATATAGCCACATTCAATTATTGGTTACACACGCCTGGTCGGTGGTTACACAAGCCCGATCAGTAGTTAAACACGCCCTTTCAATAGTACGATACGTCCACTCAGTGGTTAGACACACCCACTCAATGGTTACAGAAGCCCACTAAATGGTTAAACACATCTTCTCAATGGTTACATGCCCATTCAGTGGTTATACACACCCATTCATTAGTTACACACACCAACTGTGGTTACACACACCCACTCATTAGTTACACACACCAACTGCAGTTTTTAAATTTAAATTATCACCATATTGGACATATTTTTGGATTTAAGTGAATGTTCATTAAATCTTTTCTTTTATTTTAAATCTATTTAAAAATCAATCACATATTATTAACAAGGTTTCTGAGAGTATTGTAAAAGCAATACACGCCCCCTACCGGATTCCCCTTCTTTCTGTAAGATAGGCAGCAGCTCCTTTGGAATATTACATTAGTGCATCACGAACCCGATCATACCCAATTGTAATCCCAATAATAATTGTAAAAAATTAAAAATGCCATAATTCTGTCAAAAGTCAAATGAATGATGCAAGATGAAATTCAAACTTCATCTGTACACTAAATTACCTAAAATCAGCTCAACATCTGCAAGCGATCAGAAAAAAAAATGCCGAAAACCAACTGGGCCAAAGGGAAGGACAGAGGGACGTGTGATCAGAAAAACTCATTTGAGCTTTCAGCTTTCAGCTCAGGTGATCTAAAAAGTTTATATTAGAAAAGAAACAGCCTTAAAATTTGTGGTTGGAATAATAAGACAGAGTGACTACTATAGGGCACCCGCAAATCCTTGTACAGCTGGATTTATCTACCTATTCTCATGGACCAAGTTCAGCTATATTGCTAAGAGCAAGCACAATCAGTTTTGATGTTAAATTTTATTTATTAATTGGATTTCCTGTTATAAAAAAATAAAATTTTTAATTTAAAAAAATTTAAAGTTGTAAAGCAAATTTAAAATATTTTTATAATTATACATATATCAATGAAAACATAAATAAACTTTCAATCAAGAACAATTTATACGATCATGACATGTACTTCATATAAACAAAAAATAAACCTTTTTAATAATACATGTATACATTTGCAGTTCATAAAGCTATCAATAAAAATTATAGGTAATATTGCACTCTGTTTTATATAAACAATATCTCCTACATGATCATTTCTATGTATATAAAAAACAAAAAAAAATTAAATTAAACTTAAAATATGAAAATTTGTTGCACTACCTATATAAATTTTCAATACATATAAAAATTGTGAAACATTTAAACTACACTAAAAATATTAAAAAATAATCATCAACACAAATAAATTATGGCTATGTACCATGATAAGACAACTTCATGTAAAAATAACATAATCTAAGGAATGTTAGGTTTTTTACTCGATTTTACACAGCTTATAGTTAACATCAAACTTAATACGTAGTATTTTTAATATTATTAATAAAATAATTTTTTAAAATCGTAACAATATATCACATGAAGGTAATGTGTTTAAGATAAGGTTTGTAATAATCCATATTTTTTATATAGCAAGAACAACTGGCATGGAATGATAGCGATCCAAGTTTTTTGTGGGGTGGATCTTAAGCTATACTCAGTATTCTTTAAGGGTTTATACTGATCCTATTAGTGTTTTGTGAAGGATTGATAGTGATTCAAGTTCTGTATTATAAAGTAGATTCTGATATGTTTAGTTTGATAGAATGGACACAAATTTCCTTGTGGTTGGATATGGATCTTAGTTCTTTGTGGGTGGATATGGATCTAAGTTCTTTGTGGGAGGTATATGGATCTAAGTTCTTTGTGGGTGGATATGGATCTAAGTTCTTTGTGGGTGGATATGGATCTAAGTTCTTTGTTGGTGGATATGTATCTAAGTTCTTTGTTGATGGATATGGATCTAAGTTCTTTGTTGATGGATATGGATCTAACTTCTTTGTGGGTGGATATGGATCTAAGTTCTTTGTTAGTGGATATTTATCTAAGTCCTTTGTTAATGGATATGGATCTAAGTTCTTTGTGGGTGGATATGGATCTAAGTTCTTTGTGGGTGGATATGGATCTAAGTTCTTTGTTGGTGGATATGTATCTAAGTTCTTTGTTGATGGATATGGATCTAAGTTCTTTGTTGATGGATATGGATCTAAGTTCTTTGTGGGTGGATATGGATCTAAGTTCTTTGTTGATGGATATGTATCTAAGTTCTTTGTTGATGAATATGGATCTAAGTTCTTTGTTGATGGATATGTATCTAAGTTCTTTGTAAATGGATATGAATTTAAGTTCTTTGTGGGTGGATATGGATCTAAGTTCTTTGTGGGTGGATATGGATCTATGTTCTTTGATGGTAGATATGGATGCAAATTCTTTGTGGGTAGATATGGATCTAAGTTCTTTGGGGGTGGATTGTTATATATTCAATTACTAGGTTAGATCATGCTATAAGTTCATTTGTGGTTGAAGTAAGATTGGGGGGGTTAGGATTTATTGTAAATTGCATGGTTTGTCAATGAGCAAGTTTGAATTATCCCTTATGGATTTCATAACAAATCTGACATATCAGAGCTTACTGAAAATCAATATTAATACAGCATGTTGTATAGTCATGTATATCCATTTTTTTCAAAAACTTGTATTAAATTTTATATTTTTATAAAATTAATTGCAAGTACGTATATCCATATATGATTAAAAAAATTAGATTAAAATTTGGTTTGACCAAATTCAAAGTATTTGTCAAAAAACTTTCAATATCAAATTAACAATTTCGTAAATACGAACAGGCATAGAACGATTATTATATAGTAACAATACAATTATATCACATTAATTTATGTATAACCATCTCTAACACACTGATTCCAAAGTGAACAGAAGCTGACGTGCAGCCTGTGGTAAATCTACATAGCACCAAGTTCCTTATAGATAGTGCACCTTAAATTAACATACTGTAGATTCATAATTATACGCGAGTAATAAATTTACCTGTGCACCTTAAATAAGAGTGCTACACATGGAGTGATTATAAACAGTTTGGATCCA
Organism: Saccostrea glomerata; assembly: GCA_003671525.1. NCBI lineage: Eukaryota > Metazoa > Mollusca > Bivalvia > Ostreida > Ostreidae > Saccostrea > Saccostrea glomerata. The sequence continues at coordinate 225,512 of PRKT01000332.1, forward strand.
GATTTGACAAAACCAGTTCATTTTTTTTTATATAAGTAGCAGTTTTGTTTTTACTAAAGTGAGTCATTCCCTTAATTAAATTCATAAGTACACAATACTATTGCCTAGCATATAAATAATTTATGGCACCTCATGCATTAAGTAAAACGTAATTATTCAACATAAAATTTCTATTAAACTTAACAAACTATTATATATTAATTAAATGTTATCGTTTTCATACACGACCTGAAGTAATTTAAATCACAAAAGGTTCTGTTTTGTAGAAGTCACCAAAAAAAAAAATAGGTTACAAATTAGTTTCAGACACCTCATTAGAATGGTCTCCTTCACACACACCCTCCAACCCACTATTGTTTGTGTATGGGTGGGTGGAGGGTCAGAAAGATATGAAGAGATGGGTGTAATATTCTACAGATGGTCAGGGTGCTGAGGGACATTTCATTCTATGGGGGTAATGTCACTCACAACCCTGTGAAGTTCCTGTATTGCTGGTACGTCTGTTTGTAAAACACCTGATAATTTTGATAAAATTCCCTTTGTCTCCTGCAGAAATGTGGACTCTGTCATAAAAAAAGACATTTTGGGAAAAAGGCACAAAGATTAAATTCAAGTTCTTCTGAATATATGTAAAGTATTCTTGTGCTATGACTATTGATGGATGTAAAGTGTTCATGTGCTGTGACTACAGATTGGTTTGTGTAAAGTGCTCTTGTGCTGTGACTACAGATTGGTGGATGTAAAGTGCTCTTGTGTTATGACTACAGATTGGTGGATGTAAAGTGTTCTTGTGCTGTGACTACAGATTGGTTGATGTAAAGTGCTCTTGTGCTGCGACTACAGATTGGTGGTTGTAAAATGTGCTCTTGTGCTGGACTATTGGTGGATGTAAAGTGTTCTTGTGCTGTGACTACAGATTGGTGGATGTAAAATGTGCTCTTGTGCTGTGACTACAGATTGGTGGATGTAAAGTGTTCTTGTGCTGTCTTATGCTGTGACTACAGATTGGTGGATGTAAAATGTGCTCCTTTGCTGTGACTACAGATTGCTGGATGTAAAGTGCTCTTGTGCTGTGACTACAGATTGGTGGATGTAAAGTACTCCTGTGCTGTGACTACATATTGGTGGATGTAAAATGTGCTCTTGTGATGTGACTACAGATTGGGCCAAAAAAAAAAATACCTGTGTTTCCGGTTACCCGACCGACCCTAATTTTACACGCCGACCCTAGCACTTTTTATTGCAAATCAGGATTACGTACCGTAATTTGTTCTTAAACTACAGTCTTCAAAATGCGCGCAGTTAAAAGGGCACTTGTAAGACATAAATGAAAACGTCTTTTCAAGCATTTTAAGATTATAGATGCGTAGGTAATAGCTCTTTTCCTCTTAGATCGTTCCCTCCTTTACCCTTTAATGACGACTTTGGACACTTAGCATGCAATCCTTAATGAGACTTTTGACCAAATCAATGTTGACAAGTGTGTATATTTTCATTGTTGATTTGACTTGGAATTACCGCTTGTTTTTAAATCATCAGAGCACAGGTGGCCACCTGCAGGTTAACAATAAATGATTGCATCATTCTACATTTGGAAATCACATGATTAACTTGTTTAAAAAAAACAAGAATCTCGGAAAGTCCCACCAAAATTCAAAATGGCGGACTGTTGCTTACGATGTTTTTTGAGCATATAACTCAGTCAATACAAAATATTTTCTTATCCAGTAAAGCATTACACGAAATTCAAGCTATCAACTACATATTTCTTGAAAGGTTTGATAATTATAATGATCTACACGGATAATATACTTCAATATAAGATATGAAAATTTTGTGAAGTTCGGGACCGCGCAGTGCCGATTTCGTTACCTGTTTCTCAGAGAATCAGAAGATATCTTCCATTTAACGCATAGTAACTGTTATAAATGTAAAGGTGTAGAAAATAATTATTTTAATAGAATTTGATCATTGAAATATTCTAAAACATTTAGAAATCAAGTTTTATCACACAAGTTAGAAATTTTGTTGGCGAGATTGACATTGTAGTATCACTACAATTATTGATTTCTGAGGAATCAAAATTATAAAATGGATATTTAATAATAATTTAATCATTAATTACAATATCACACATAAATTTCATAGTTTTTAAAGACAATTTTGGCACATTTGTTTAAAATATCTATTTTGCGATTTACACCTGCTTTCACCTGAATTATTTACTTATAGAAAATTACAATAAAAATTCTGTATTATATATAAAATATAATTTTTTAATTTAATTTTTTTATGAATCCAATGATAAATAATACATAGCATAAAAGAATTGTTTGACCCCTATTAGAATGATTAGTTCAGTTTTAAAATGCACCCCAATTCATTTAAAATGCTGTAAGGGGCAGCCACTAGGCAAACACTCCAGGAATATGGCTACTAGTGTGTCAAACTGTGGCCCCAGAAGTACTGCATCACTTATTTTATATGTGCATCACTCAACTTCAAGTCCACCACATGTTGTCATTGGGTTTAAGCTCAAGAAATGTCCACACTCATACGAAATTACTGCAATATATAACTTTCTTTGGCACTGGACTGTGGGAAATTTATTTGGAGATAGTCATACTTTTTGAAACTAACAACGGCAGTTTAACTCTGACATTATTGGCCGTGAAAGAAATGGATGTTAACTATGACTTTACATGTAATGATAATGAGGTCGAGGTAGAAGTAGGACTGAAAAACAATCTTGAATTCTTTATTTTACTTTTTTGTTAAATGTAACAAAATTTCATTATCAAATTGTGATTAAGATTCAAATGTCTTTTTCTGTAAATCAATTTCTTGCAATTGGTTCTGCTACCTACCTCTAGAAAACAAAATACTATTTGTTAATATTTAATATCATATACAGTTTACCTAAAAAACAGTCAAATATAATGTTCAGTTAAAATAAAAAGTAAAAGTAAAAAAAAAGTAATTGCCTACCTACCTACCCTAATTTTGAAGGACATGTTACCGGAAACACACATATTTTTTTTTTTTGGCCTTGGTGGAAGTAAAGTGCTTTTGTGCTGTGACTACAGATGGGTTTGTATAAAATGCTCTTGTGCTGTCAATACAGATTGGTGGATGTAAAGTATTCTAGTGCTGTGAATAGAGATTGGTTTGTGTAAAGTGCTCTTGTGCCATGACTACAGATTGGTTCATGTAAAGTGACTACAGAATGGTGGATGTTGACACACACCTGATAACTGGGGCAGGATATGCTGGTTCTGGAATACAGAGGTCAAACAGGTCAAGGCCACCTTAAGGACGTCAAGGCTGTATTTACCAAACATACAGTTCATGACCTCAAGGACACTCTTCTGAACAAGGTCATGAAAGAGAGACCTAAAAATATTAGATAGGTTAACATGGAAACGGTTAAAATTAACCATTACAGTAACATGGAAACGGTTAAAATTTACCATTACAGTAGGCCTAATGCATAGGACACAGTTACTTTAAAAAAACTACTATACATTACACATCGAAGAGTTCCAGTTCAATGGTGTTTTTGTCGTATTACTTTATAGCAAGAGTGTTTTCCCCTTTGATTTAAAAATATCAATTTAATTATTTGACTGACCTGTGTTTAATGCATCTCATATTTCTTTTGCCATCAGTTATTGGACTAACCTGTACGTGATGGCATCAGTTATTGGACTAACCTGTATCTGATGTTTTCATTTATTGGACTAACCTGTATCTAATGGCATCAATAATGCTGATGAGGAATGCTGTATCAAGGTCCATCAAGGTTTTACTGTCGTTGTACTGAGATTTGACATATGCCTGTAACCCTTGTGGTGCCCCACTGACCTCTAAAAGACTGTGCAGGGGTTTGTCAATGACAGCGAGAGCCTGAGCATCTTTACCTTCAAACACCAAAGAGCTGATGTGGTGAGTCACCTTAAAATTGAAAAAAAAGTGTTTAAAACAGATATTTGAAAAGAAAATTGACTTTTTTAATGTCTTTTCCAAAAAAATAATGAAGTTCACTTATTTTCAGGTAATTCTGATAACCAAAACAATTAGGCATCATAAGAAATATGATTCCTGCAAAACTGTACGGTTTGTTTCATATTACACTAAAATTCAAATACTGTAGATTCCTTATTATATTCAACAAATTAATTTCCTCATAATTTCATAATAAGCATCACTCGCGAAATAAAATTACTCGCTTTTATATTCAGAGTGCTGAAATCCATTTAAATTCTATTGATCAACTGTCCAATTGCAAATTTTTATTCTCCCAATCTGACCTTACAGAGCCCATTTGATGATTTGCAATAAAAAGTACTTGCAAAAAATAAGAAATCTACAGTAGTTACAATATTGCTATAAATATCTGTTTTTTCCACGGATACCTGTAGCCTGATGACTTTGGTACATAACGACACATCTGACAGCGAGTATCGTAACACTCCCGACTTCTGACCTGACTTCTCTCTCAAGCAGACTTCTTCACAAATCTCTCCGTTCTCTTGTGTCCCGAGGCCGTCAGTGCAAGGCAAATCCATTGGTACATAATCTTCCTCCTCTGTAGAATCCTGTGAGATCAGAGAATGAGTCTTATTTGTGTCTTGTGAGTTTGTAGACTGAGTGTTACTCATGTCCTGTGGGTTTGTAGACTGAGTGTTACTCATGTCCTGTGGGTTTGTAGATTGAGTGTTACTTGTGTCCTTTGGGTTTGGATACTGAGCGTTACTCTTGTCTTGTGGATTTGGATACTGAGTGTTACTATTGCCCAGTGAGTTTGAAGACTGAGCCTTACTCTTGTCCTGTGAGTTTGAATTACTTATGTCTTGTGAGTTTGAAGACTGAGCCTTACTTGTGTCTAATGTTTCTTGCCCAGACAGGTCTAACACAGCACTATCCTCTTTCCTGTCATATTCTCTTAGCTTATTTGTCTGACATTCATTAAGAGTGGAATTCCCATCATTATTTCTATTTGTGTCTTCATTGTCTTTAGATAAAATTCCTTTCGATTGATTTTCCTCTGCTGGAATATCATTCACATCAAACATCGGGTCAGGTTGACAAATGGGCTCCGAGTTGCGTACATGACCTCTACAATTTACCGTAGGACAAAATATGGACACTGGGTTGCTAGGGGTGGGGTTGGTTGCTATGGTGATGTCTGTTTGACCACACTTGGCGACCACCTCCTGGATCTGACCCTTCCCACTCACGTTCATTTTCATTTCCGACGTGTACCGTCTCTCTCGTGTCTCATCCTTTTCCGATTCCTTCCGTCTCATTTGGACACCCTCCTGACTTGAGACAGATTTTAATCTCAGAGCTTCAGCAGCCTCCTCACTCAGAATAACAGTCTCCTGTACCTCTAACCTGGCCTTGACCTCTGTAGTCTGAAGGTCAAGGTCAGATTCGTCCTCTGAGCTGGTCATGGAGTCCAGTGGTTCTCTGTCGGCGAAGTGGACTTTGCGATCCAGGGCAGCCATGTAACCTTTCTCTTCCGTCTTTTTGAGAATTCCCGCGGGCTCCTCTTCCTGGTCGTTAGATACAAACATTTTGGGGGTGGTTAACGTCTCTGTGAGCTCCTGACTTTCCTTGTCTTGTGTTGACTTAGACAGAGATTGTAACTTTTTCTTTTGCCTTTTGAAAAAAAAGTTAATATTAGATAAATATTTTCAAAGTTTGACCATTTTTGCTTTCTGATTAAAATAAAAGTAAGAAAAAAGTTAAAGTTAGAATAATGTTTTCAAAGTTTCATATCCTCTCCTTAAACTTTCCTAATAAAAAGAGAAATTTCCTTCAATTAATATATAACTGTCTGTTTGTAATTAGAATATATTTTAATGACAATTTTAATCAGGCCTACGTGAACTGCGTCATTTTAGAGTAGTTGTAGAGGAATCGTCGACCCTCGGTCTTCACGTCCAGGTTGTTCGGGTATTCCTGTAGTACGGACTGGATCACTGGGACAGCGTGCTGGAAGATGTGTCTCAGTAATGCGTCGTATCTCTCTACAGCTTCCCCGACCTCCGGTGAAAATTCTGTGTCTGTTGACCAAAAAAAGAAAAGATTAAATATCATATAATAGATGTGTCACAGTTAAGTAACACATCGTAACTCGCTACAGCTTCAAGATCCATAGCTAACAATGTCAAAACAATATGCTTGCTATGTATTGTCCCTACACAGTAAATAAAAATCTGCCCATGATCCACACCACTCCTCTGCTTGAAGTTCTGTTCTTAGGATGAAGATTCTTAAAGATCCTTTCCTCTTTTTTTCCTTTGGAGATTTTCCTATTTTGGAAATTAACCTGTTTTATAGATTCACCAGTTTAGAAGATTTTTTCCTATTTTGGAAATTAACCTGTTTTATAGATTCACCAGTTTAGAAGATTTTTTCCTATTTTGGAAATTAACCTCTTTACCTGTATTAGAGATTGACCTGTTTACCTGTATTAGAGATTGACCTGTTTACCTGTACTAGAGATTGACCTGTTTACCTGTATAAGAGATTGACCTGTTTTACCTGTATTAGAGATTGATCTGTTTACCTGTATTACAGATTGACCTGTTTACCTGTATTAGAGATTGTCTAGTTTACCTGTATTAGAGATGACCTGTTTACCTGTATTAAAGATTGACCTGTTTACCTGTTTTGGAGAGTAACCTGTTTTAGAGATTGACCTTTTTACCTGTATTAGAGATGACCTGTATTATATATTGACCTGTTTACTTGTTCTGGAGATTGAACTGTATTCGAGATTCACCAGTTTCTGAGATTGACCTGTTTTCTAGACTTACCTGAGGAGAGGAAGTTGTCGAGATTTTCCTGAAGGCTACAGGTGAGATTGACCAGCGTCCTACAGCCGGGGGGCACAATAAGGATGCTCTTCTGATGACGCTGAATAGATCGAAGGATCATCTCTAGGGCCGTCTCTCTCAGGGGAATCTACAAGGTCAAATAAAGGTCAAATCATACATAAATAGATCGAAGGATCATCTCTAGGGCCGATCATCTCAGGGGAATCTACAAGGTCAAATTAAGGTCAAATCATACATAAATAGATCGAAGGATCATCTCCAACGCTGTCTTTGGCAGGAGAATCTCCAAGGTCAAATAGATGTCAAATCATAAATACATAAAGGTCAAAGGATCATTTCTATGGCTGTCTCTTGCAAGGGAATCTACAAGGTCAAATAGAGAGCAAAGGGTAAACATAAGTCTACAAAGGTCAAATCATACAAACAAAGATCAAAGGATCGTCTCTAACACTAGAACCCCTGACCCTGACGCCATGAATTTCACAACTGTGGTATAGGGCTCAATGCAATACAATCATACCAACAGTTTGACTGCTTGATGTTCTGCAGTAAACAAGAAGATTTTGTAAGATTGCATTAATTTTAAGGGTTTTATCCGGACCCTCAGGCCCAAGGGCGGGCAAGAACCATGAAATTCACAAATTTTGCATGATGCATGAAGACAGACAAAAACAAATAGCAAAAGGTCATCTGAGTTTACTCAGGTGACCTAAAGACATATCAATCCAAAGTGGTCTTTCTGAAGCATGAGTAATCAAGATAACCAAATACATGGCTCTTTTAAGAGAATTGTTGTGTTACATCTTCAGCATATTTGGAGCAGTAGGAAGCTATTTTTTGAGAATTATTGAGATACTTGTTTGGCGTGTTTTGGGCAGTAGGTAGCTATTTTTAGAGGTTTATTGAGTTTACTTTTTCGGCCAGTCTTGGTCGGTAGCTGGCTATTCTGGCCAGTATGTCCAGCCCGTACTGTTGGATCTCCGTGACGTCCAGATAAACGGCCATACAACCCAGCACTGCTGGCGCGGCCTGACAGTTCACCATGACAACCAGGTTATCAGAAAAATGGCTGAATGTCCGCAATAGTTGTAGGCTCAACACAACATGAGACAGGGGGTCCTGCATCAAAGAAATAATTAAAACAAACTTATTCATTATTCATTTATACAAACTTATGAAAATAAACACATGTTGTTATCTAGATAGAACGTTCTATCGTTAAAAAGATATTGTCCTACGGACCCAGTTTAACGATAGAAATTCGTAATGTAGCAAAAGAAACAGGGGCGATAACTCGTACTCACTATAACTCAGTGCATTTACTACAAACAATCTAGCGAGTTCCGAAAGTAAACATGGCAGATAAATTTAAAGTGAGAGAAAAACTTTGAGAAAATTAATTGGATTTTCCTCTTTAAATGGATTATTTTCTGGGATAAAAGGCATAAGCAATCTCAAAAAGGTTTGTTTTGATTAATTTGGTAGATATTTCCAGTGCAAATCCTTTTATATTCTTCAAAATCGTTTCGGAGTGGATCCACTCCGATTTGCTACATTGCAAGTATATGGGACGCATTCTAACTGTGGTGAGGGCTTGTACTGAGACACAGTTAGATCATTCTAAATAGTTGTTATCATGATGATGACCATTGTATGACTGAGTATAAAAGTGTTACCATGATTTGCCTGAGTAGTTTCACTGGCAGTCTGACGGATGGTTTGTGTAGCAGTATATCTTACCATGATTTGTCTGAGTAGTTCCACTAGCAGTCTGACAGATGGTTTGTGAAGCAGTATATCTTACCATGATTTGCCCGAGTAGTTCCACTAGCAGTCTGATGGAGGGTTTGTGTAGCAGTATATCTTACCATGATTTGCCTGAGTAGTTCCACTAACAGTTTGACGGAGGGTTTGTGTAGCAGTACATGTATATCTTACCATGATTTGTCTGAGTAGTTCCACTAGCAGTCTGACAGATGGTTTGTGAAGCAGTATATCTTACCATGATTTGCCTGAGTAGCTCCACTAGCAGTCTGACGGATGGTTTGTGAAGCGGCCGATCTCGCTCAGACTCGGGCATCTCCTCGAGACTCTGAGATATCTCGGTGATGTACGCCACTATCACGGCGCGCTGGTAACCCGCTACCTCCTGTATTAAAAGAGTGAAACATTTCAAAACAGTAACAACAAACATCAGTATGTTTGACCAATTTATATTAAACAAGAAGTCTCTACAAGACTGTAGCTCTACTTGTTAGGATATATAAATTTTATTCTCTGGTTCTCAGGCCAATTTTCTCCAAAACAGATGCAAGAGGGAGGCATTTTATTTATCATTTTATTGGCAATAAATTAGATGAAGGAGGGATTTTTAATTTTTATTTTCTAATTTTCTTTAAGATAAAGATAATTATTTTATTCACAGATATACTTTCCATGTCTGATCGAAAGCTTAGCTTTATCCATTGCTTATCAGCATGTGAACATCGAAGGTAATGTCTTCCAATGTATTTTCAAACGAAGTAGCCAAAATCTCTTTGCAAATGGCTACCAGAAGTGAAGTTTGAGTACTAAACTATGAAGACAGAACTTTTTTTACGAATTGGTAAATACCAACTTTTTATTTTATCAAAAATACAATGAAATTAGTAATGCAGTTACCTCAAAACAGATGCGCGCTAGCCTGAGAACCAGAATTTCAATTTTATGTAGCCTTATACTGAGAGTATAGAGTAATTGTGTACCATGACATTTCACAGAAATTAAACCTACACTATAGGAGGAGTAGTGTTTTGAAAATTTGTTTACAGATGACAGACATCTTAGAACATGTATTGCATAAGCTCTTGTGGTGTCTGACCAGAAGAGATAAAAATTAAGTACATGTACTACCAGTTAACATGGTAAACCCACCACACACAGACATACAGCAGTAAATCTGACCAGTAACAGTGTACAGTAAAATGCTTATAACAAAGCAACAAGGACGAAAACTTTAATTCGTTACATAATCTGTATTGTACAATGACTTGATAATGAGTTTGAAAACTACGTGGAATGAAAATTACTTCACTGCAGCTGTTTGCTGTAACCTTGTTATACTATACAGTAATACTTCTGTATTTGACAGTTCAGTATTATACAAAATGTAAAAGCACTTTTTTCTGAGTGGTATTAATTTACACTATGTATGCAGTCACAAATTTTCTGCCGAAATTTTTCCCATTGAACCTGATATATGTATTAGGAATATAGTGGGAGACTGATAAATCCATGTATGTTTTCTTACCACAATTTAAACAGAAATAGAGATTCCACAAATTTTTGGCCTCGTGGAAAAAAACTATGTCTACAGTACACAGAGGACATATTAAGACAAACCTGTAGGAAGGAGAAGATTTGGTCGGTGATTGCTGACGACATAAGACAAACCTGTAGGAAGGAGAAGATTTGGTCGGTGATTGCTGACGACATAAGACAAACCTGTAGGAAGGAGAAGATTTGGTCGGTGATTGCTGACTACATAAGACAAACCTGTAGGAAGGAGAAGATTTGGTCTGTGATTGCCGAGGAGAGTTTGGTGTCTGTATACTGGTTGATCTGTTTGGTCAGAAAGCTCGCGGCAAGGTCTGCCAGCTAGAAAATCAAACAACTAAGGAACATCATCACAAAACTCGGGGGTAGGATTAATAACTACAAAATCAATGATAACATTCTATGCTGGCTTACAGTACTAAATCTTACCAATATCTGCCTAATTTAAAATTATAAAAAGGTAAACATCTGATTAATTGATGTTGATCAGAATTTCGCCGTCTTTAACTCTAATAGTCACACACTGTCTGTTGATTTGATGTTGATCAGAAGTTCAGGGTCTATAATTCTAATACTCTCACCTTGTGTGTTGATTTAATGTTGATCAGAAGTTCTGGGTCTATAATTCTAATACTCTCACCTTGTCTGTTGATTTGATGTTGATCAGAAGTTCAGGGTCTATAATTCTAATACTCTAACCTTGTCTGTTGATTTGATGTTGGTCAGAAGTTCAGGGTCTATAATTCTAATACTCTCACCTTCTCTGATGTTGATCAGAAGTTAACGGTCTATAATTCTAATACTCTCACCTTGTCTGTTGATTTGATGTTGATCAGGAGTTCAGGGTCTATAATTCTAATACTCTCACCTTGTCTGTTGATTTGATGTTGATCAGAAGTTCAGGGTCTATAATTTTAATATGCTCACCTTGTCTGTTGATTTGATGTTGATCAGGAGTTCGGGATCTATGAACGGCACTGGTGTCTTTTCCTTTTCTTTTTCCCCTTCCTTAAGAAAAACAATAGAAAATCCATATTATAGTAGGTCATTGTTTAATGGGGTATCTTCATTTCATAATTTTCCACAAAACACATAAAACACTGATTGAACAGTTTGAATTTCTCATCAATCAAACAGGTTTTCCTACGGCAAATAAAAACATGACATCTCCCAAAACTGAGACATTATGGAAGTTAGCAAGCATGTCTCTGGTTTATGTCAAACAAGAGGCCCATGGGCCATATTGCTCACCTGAGAAGCATTGGCCATTCTGTTCTTTACCAGATTTCCCCCTTGAAATACATATCGTGACCCCACAGCAAAATACATTCTGTTTTACTTATATTAATTTTAGAACCAGCGCATTTGCAAAATGCGTTCACCATATCTAATGTATTTTTCATGGATAATTCGTCCTTTAATGCTACTGTTAAGTCATCTGCATGCTGTACATTTTTAACCTCTCTTTCATTTATTGAGATACCTTTAATGTTGTGATTTTTTTGTATTTTGATTGCTTATATTTCGGCAACAAAGAGGAAAAGGAGTGCAGATAGGGGACAGCCTTGCCTAATTCCTCTTGTCATTGAACACTCTTTTGAAATCCATCCATTGTTTTTCATTTTAAAAACCGGGTTTGTATAGAGAATAGTTGCCCATTTAATAAAGTTATTACCCGTATTGAATTTCTTTAAAACTCTAAAAAGAAAGTTCCATTCAACAGAATCGAAAGCTTTTTCGAAATCTAAAAATAGCAAAATTCCTCCTTGGTTTTTAGATTCACAGTATTATATAAATATTGCATGTAGTTGAGTGTAACATTGAAATTTTCACCCCAAGAAAACCATTGTCAACCGAGGCGCAGCCGATGTCTTTACTAGTATACAAGTTTTGATAAAAATTAAACATTTCTCCTAATATTTCATTAGTGTTATTAATTGTTTCATTGTCAGGGGTCAAAAGTTCTTGTATAACATTTGAGGATTGATGTTGTTTTTCTAAATTTAAAAAATATGCATTATTTTTTTCTCCTTTCTCAATCCATTTAGCTTTAGATCTTATGTGAGCACCTTTAGATTTTTTATCGTAGATACTGTCTAATTCTGCTTCTAGAGATTTTATCTTTCTATAATTAAAGTTTTCTGATTTACCTGTTTCTATTTCTTCAATTTCATTTTCGATTGATATAATTCTTTTCTTAAGCGATTTTTGTTGAAATTGCGAAAAACTAACCGAAAAATCTTTCACTTTACGTTTAAAACATTCCCATTTGTCTGTCGGATTTAGAGAATTATCTAAGTTATCAATAATATTAAGTATCCCTTTCTTATATTTTTCATTTTCTAAGTAAGATACATTTAATTTCCAACATCCAGGACCTCTTTTCTCATTTGACAGTTCAAATTGAAATTTTAAAAACCTATGGTCGGACATTCGAGTCCCTTTGGAATGGGTGCCTGGAATCTTCCTAATTCTTAGCTTATCAAAGAATCGACCAAACTCCTCATTTACGAAGACATAATCGATCCGACTTTTTGGATTATTATCGGCATCACACCATGTTAGACCATTTAGAAAAGGGTGTTTTCTTTTCCAAAAATCGGTAAAATTAAAAATGTTCATGATCTGTTTCAAGTTATGTACACTTTTATCATTTTCATCGCTTAGCTGACAATTAAAATCACCACAAAGAATAATGTTGTCATTTAGACAGTTTTTAGAGATAAAACTTTTCAAGTTTTTAAAAAAATCAAGCCTTTTATTCAGGTTATTTGGAGCATAGATGTTTATGATCGAAAATGTTTTACCATTTATCTCAACATTTAGTAGAATTTTTCTTCCGTCAATGGTCCTTTTTACATTGATAACATCAATATTTAGGTTTTCCCGAAATAAAATAGTTACACCTTTACTAAATACAGAATCGCTAAAACAATGATATGACATATGCTTTTCCTTTCCAACCGAGATTATACTTATGTTCATATTTTTCAACAAAATGCGTTTCTTGCAAAAGTATAATATCTAACTTTTTTTCAAACAGCCATGAGTATAATTAATGACATGGATACAGTTTCAACGAAACTTTTAAACCAATTTCAAGGCTTACAAATCCTAACTAATGCATCATCAAATGATCAGCAAAAATTTGAACATCATTTATCCATTAACAAAGGAGATAAAGAACTTAAAGTTCTTCAGAATGTAAACAATGTTCGTGTCTTGTTTTTGTTTACATGTAGAAAATATATTTATAACAAAATGAAATTCAGCAAATCACTAGAAACTTTCTAACAGTATTTAGAATTAACTTCTTTATTGAACTTATTTGGTTTAAACGAACATACATCTGTATATTAATCTATGTAAACAAAACATGACACGAACTATGTTTACATAACAAAGGTTTGGAGCTCCAAATCTGTCTTGTATCTCAATAACTGAAGTTTAAATTTTTTATGATCATTAGAAAGACCTTGGTTAAATATTTTAGCTGAACTGTGTCTATGCCCCTTGAAAGACTGGTCATACAGATGAGATTAGCCTTTAGATGAGACCGTATTTAAACCAAAGTCCCGTATTATATACTGACACGCAAAAGAAACGCAACAAGCAGTAATCTACAAATGTTTGATTTTTCATCTTATGATTTTCAAAACATGAATACAGTAAGGCTAAACTCACTTCTCAGAACATCAGAGATTTGATAAAAATATTAAATGTTTATCTTTTTACTTTACTAAGTAACACATGACTGTTAAAACACCCCCCTCCCAGCCATTCAAGTAAACGTCCAAGACTGCCCTAAACAACAATTACAGCTTAATTTCTACGATGCAATAGGTTCATTAATATCGAGATTTGAGCGAAGGAATTATTCTTTGCCATTTTTAAATGCGCGTTTTTCAGATGATTAGGTCGAATTTTCTCTCCAACGTAGAGCAGTGTAGCCACCCCTGGACTTCCGGTACAAGGACTGTCCTTACTGAATATGATACTTAAGTCCCTTTTGAGGCGTATTGTTATGAATATTTGCATCAGCAACTCTTTATCACCTTTAGATTGAAATTTTCCAGCTAGAGCAATGGAAATGCGTACTTAAGCCATTTTCAAGAACCCTTAGCATCGTTACGGGAAACGAAAGGAGAGTTTATTTTTTGAAAAATAGCTGCATTACTTATGTTGAACAGATAAAACCCTTAAAACTCCAGAATATTGCCAAATGTTTTGCTTAACATGCAATTTTTGATTTTTGTTAAATAGACTTAAACTTGACTTCCGGTTATGGTATGAAAATCGTTCAACTGTTAAATTACCGGTGTTTACCTAAGTGAAGATATCCATAATTTTAAAATACATTTTTTTTTACTTTACATAATTATTTCCCCCTAAAGTATGATGTTGCATTTCTTTTGCGTGTAAGTATAGTAGGCGCTAGAACGAAAAAGATCCTTCACTGCTCAATATGCCTACATATACATTTATAGACTTACAAAATGCAATTACTGAATATGTCAAAATTGTTCTAGTATCTATTCACTTAAAGTATCACTAATAAAAACATGATGATCTGTGATTTTAGAAAAATAATTGATGGATGTATATGGACAGGTACATTATACTGGCATTGTTATTCCCGTTAGCCCAAAAAGTCGTCTAACAGGTCGAAAAAAATATTCAGTATATTGATTTGATTGCTGATTCACATACAAATGGATCAACAAAGTGACCCTGTCCTTATTCACTGCCGTTTCAGTTGTCAACATTTTAAGCCCCAAGGTTTTCAGTAGATGCCCAAAGAGGCATGTAATTATATCCGTGTATATTTTTGTACTATTATAAAACATTCTGTCAACTAGGAGACTTATTGTTCAAGAACAATAAAAGGTCTTTCCACCTTTTTAAATTTCTTATAGTTTTATATTTTACTCTCTAAATTAAATTTTAAGGGAAAATGGCTTGAAAGATAGTGAAAATTAAAAAAAAAAAAATTATTTTTGAAATGACCAACACACCATGTAACATTATGTACCATACCTTAAGGCAGCTATGGCGTTCCATAGTAAACGGCCCACTGAGCATAGCCATCGGCATTGTTTACGTAGATCCAAGCTTGGGTTGTAACTGGAAGTTAAAAGTGCAACCTAATTAATGAACCAAATCCGGAAATCGGGATATTTTCCGGTTGTTTGGCAAAAAATCGGGTGAAAAGCATGGACGTCGCGCACGATACTGGTGATACTTAACGTTACGCTTCTAACGTCATAAAAACGTAAAATGATGCACAAATGCAACGTTATATTTTTACAATGTAACCTTTTGATTAATTTTTATATTCTTCCACCAAACATTCATGTTTAACATTTTTAAAAATAATTGTATTTATACGATTGAAAATTAGATCATAATTACAATATTGTCTACATTATAAGAGAAATTTTGAGCCCAGGAAGGAACACAAAACTCGATAATGTCCGAATTTTTTGACATTTTTCAGGTTTTTTAACGATATTGATATTTTACGTTCTGCCAGGAAAAACCATAACATAAAAATATCTATAACATAAAAATTAAATATTTACATAATTTATTTACTTAAATCTTATTTTATCTTATTTTGGGAAAATTCTTAATTTTTTAATTTAAGACTGCTATGGGTGTTGATGTTGCTTGTGGCTCCGCTAGCTTGCAAAATTGCCATATTAGACGAGAAGACATACGTAAATAAAGCGTTGGTCCATGGCCAGAACATCCCCTCCCCTCTCCGACACTCACGATTAATTTATATAACAAAGAAAACAAAATGGCTGTGGAACTCCTCTAGAAAACAAGAAAACCATGTAAAATGGTAAGAAAAGTCCTATATATGACGGAAAGTTATTTATTCTTGCCCGTATACACCCCTCCCCCTCCTTCAACAAAGTTTTGTTTGTTTTCTTAAACAAGGACGTAGCAACCGGGGGGGAGCAGGGGGGCCTGCCCCCCCCCCCCC
>PRKT01000332.1:241705-271114 GCA_003671525.1 Saccostrea glomerata
CCCCCTCCTCACTCCCCACCACGAAATAGGATTTTCGAGTTTGGGCAACTTTTTTTGTTTTTTTTTTTTTTTTGCTTGTCAACTTTTTCAGGTAAGTAAAAAACATTTTATCTGGTTGGCCCCTCCCCCCCACTTTCAAAAACGATGCTACGTGCCTGTTTAATGCACATATAGAGAATGAGTAACTTTAAAGTAATTGTTAAATGTTAGTAAATCTCGCGTACTTTTATTATTCGGGAATTCAGAAAGATTAAATGAGGCTCTATAAAAAGACCACGGTTTTTTTTTTTTGGTTTCAATAAGTTTTCCAACAAAGAATATTAATAATACCGTCATAATTATGGGTAAACTGTTCTTTCAGAAACAAGTGCCCGGAAAGATATGAAAATATACCGTTTCATGCGGCATGTTTAATCTCCTTTTAAGTATTTTTTTTCTCTCAAAAATAACATTAAAAATTGCAAAATAGTGAAATATTTATAAGTGGTTGAAGTTTTTATTAAGTGCTATGAACTTTTAAAATTTTCCTGTTTGTTCAATTTTCATATTTGCGTTTGGCGATTTTACATTCACCTATACTTGTACGTTACAGTACAGGAAAATACCAATGTTTACCAATGCGATGCTGACAAGAAAAAAAATTATATATTAATTTTGTCTTTGGAAAAAATATCGTTTGAAATCAAGTCTCGCGTACTAGTATTTTGATCGATTATCCCCTCGCAACACTGTATGTTAGATTATGTTTGTTAGTTAAGTTGTGCGAAACTCGAAACTCAAGTGAAGTAATTTGCATCAGGATCGATGTCGAGTGATACATATTTTCTTTGTAAGGAGATGCTCTGCTTGCTGTTCCTGTGACATTTTTGCTCGTTAGAGACTTCAGCCACAAAATAATCTAAGCTAAATCTCCCAGTTAAGTGATGTCAAATTGGAGGAATTTTAGCTTCTTGGTACTAGCTTAACTTCACTCTCCGATCTAGCTGCAGAACTGTAGCTCTCCGAAAAAAAATTATATTGATAAACCGGAGATAGCTCTCCGGTCTATCAATATAATTTTTACAGTTCTGCAGCTATCTCCGATCGTGTTCATGGTTTTTTGGGTGAATTTTAATACTACACCTCTCGACCACAGGTGGTAAAAATAAGTATAGAGAATTCTCTGTTATAGGCCTGTATAGGAAACAAGTGTCTGTATCAACTTTACACACAGGTGACATATTAATGGCCCCCCCTCCTCCCCCCCCCCTCCCACACACACAAAAGGCTAGATCTTAATAGACTGACAGTATATACATTTAAGTGACATTTTTTGGCTTCATTCATAAAATAATAATTTATTTACTATTTATTTACTTAGTTAAAGTGAAAATTTTAGCAAGACGCAAATTTAAAAAGGTATACATTTTTAGCGAAAAGTAATTTTAGCGAATTTTAAATGCTCACAAAAGAAGCTAAGCCAAAAAAAAACAAAAAAAAAACAAAGAAACAAACTAGAGGTACTGTGAGCTATGAGCTCACTAAATGATACCCCCCGCCTCCCATATGGTTATAACTGGTGAAAAAGTCCATGTTTTCCTGTGGTCGGGAAACCAAAAATGAGTGTCGGATCAAAAAGTAAAATAGGAGGTGCACAATGGCAATATGTAATAAAGATTCTGTGAAAGTTGCATCAAATTTCATTCAGTGGTATGAGAGGAGTTGCGGATAAGAGATGGGTACCCCAAAGCGTAACAGACGGACGAACAGACGGACAGACGGATGGACGGACGGACAGACGTACAGACGGACGGAATTAACGATTACTATATACCCTCCCGCTTTTCAAGCGGGGGGTATAAAAAAACAAAAAACAAATAACACACACTTGATTGCTGGCGATATTCATTGTAGCGATCTCAACACCCTCGCTAATTATGCCAAAATTAAATCGCTAAAAATTCTACATATACGGGAATACCTAGTAGTGGTTTGACTAAGCGATACTCGCATCATTCAGCGGGTAACCAGTTGTTGACAACACTACTAAAACATTAATTTCTCGCGTGTGTGCTCGAGGAAGGTATGGTGGTTCCAAGTCTTGTCTAGATAAACATTTGGATATAACATTATTGGGGAGGATTTGATTTTACTCCTTTAAAAATTGCATGAAGTGAGAGCTGTCTAAATTGAAAAAAAAAATACCAAACGGTACCAAAATAGTATTGAATGAAAAAAGGGGGTTAGTCCTATCTGTTTAATGACTGATATCATTAGACACGATAAAAACGTCCAGAAAAGAAATTATATATAGGGTAAACTAAAAACAATTATTCTAATTTTTACTAATAGAGAAGCGCAAAGTATATTTATGGTATATTTCCACAAAATATGTGACTGTAGTTTGATTTAAACATTGAGTGTACATGTGCCGCTACTTTCTGACAAGCAAGTACAGATAAACTAATAAATATACTCGACGATATCGCTCGACTAATGACCGGTTTTTAGACTACTAGGCTATCCAAGTAAAACTGATATCCCTACTATTTACAATCTAGATTATTATTAGATGTTAGATCCGCTCGCATACTCTTTACATTAGTGTAGAGAGTATGCGAGCGGATCTATAACACCTAATTTTAATTAGATTGTACTATTTACTACAATATGTGGACTTGAGGCTAGTTTTGACTCCTAAGATATTAATAACGACATGTAAAGAATGGAGGACATGGTTTTTGTAGATGCTGGACCGACTGCAATGTAGCTTAACGTATTCACTAAAGCATCGCCTATTTTAATTTTAAAAGAACCACACTTTAAGCATATCATTTGACTGCTCAGATGTGAAAGATATTATTTTTTCATTTAGTTCTTATAAGTGCCTTTTCTATGTCAGAAATTTGGCAATGTATCAGGATACATGTAACTGTAATGTCTAGTCTTTGGTGCATTTACTTATATTTAATGTCGTCTGTGTCGATTTTCGAAACATTTTATATGTACATGTGGGCCCTATATGTCACTATGCTGGAGTCCGATTTCAATTTGAAATGATTTTTCTCAGAAAAGAATGTAAAAGACTTAGGTTAAATCTGTTTCATAATATTGTTTTAGAATTAACAAAGATGAGGGAACAGGCTTACCTTAACGTGTACTGAGCATATGTACATTACGTTACGTCGCGTTGAGGCGCGTCAAATGGACTTAGGACAATTCTTTGGACATTTATATTCGCTTCCCTTATTAAAGTTGATGCGGGATGACATGAAAATTTGTATATAGTCGAGAGTAAATTTAACGTACTTTTTGATGGTTATATTTTTTAAAATATTCAAATTGGTTTATTACTCGAAATTTTACGATAAAATGACACAATCGCTACAAAGGCGCTATACATGTATTTTTATAAATGGGACATTTCACTGGACACAGAAAAAAATCAGCCTGCTAAATGAATATTGTCGGAATTATATTATATTGGTATTTGCTGTGTTCTGCGATACATGTACAATATAACAGCACCAGAAATAATCAACTAACCCACAGGTTAGGCTTGGTACTCATGCGTTCTAGTTTCATTCCATCTAGATCTACAAAAACGGGACACCTAGATCTACGGCATTTCCCGTGCTGATAAATCAATTTCGTCCTCCGAGCATTTAAATTACTTATGACATCCTCTTTGGATAAAAATGACGTATTCATATACCAATTTTTATGGTATTCGGCATAGGATTAATTATTTTAACATTTTTTTACTGAAGCGCATGGACATTTTATGTAACGCTGGGACATCTGGAAAATGACGACATCGCCGTTTATCTAGCTATATTTTTACGAATAAAAACGTCTAAAATATATTTTAAGTATGATATTGTTATTATTCATATATTTTCCTTGCCATTGATATATAACACTTGATATCTTCTAGCAAAACCATCTCTACACAACCATACAAATGAATTTTCCAATGCTCTGTGTGAAAGTAACACCAGTATCGTGCGCGACGTCATGACCCGCCGGGTCATAAAAAATAATCGGGTTAAGGGTGGAAAAATCGGGTGTAACCCGACGAAATCGGGTGAGTTGGCAACTATGCAGAAATAAACCGCATACTTATGAAATGGATACCCATTCTCAATATAAGGGCACAAATGCCTCTCTGATTTTTTAAAAAATGAAGTTCAAGATAACAATTTTTCTATCAATTACCTTTGAAATCTTGTATGTGAAGATTTTGTTTCCAGATTTTTTTTCACCAAATCTTAACAAATGGAATAATGACAAGACGGTAAAGTAGAGGGTGATTTTATTCAGAAATGTAGCTTGAAATGTACGTTACTCTTTCTTCAATGTCCAAAAAGATATGTAAAAAAAAATGTAGTCATTAAAATCACAATTAGAATATCTCATCTTAACACCAGCACATCCTACCAACTCTGTCAGCAACATATTTTCTCGGCATACGAACGTGCGTTTGATTTTTCCTTTCAAAAAACAAAGGTTACTTTTTGATCCAGATGTATAAAAACATTTTTTTAAATATATGCTTTAAATTCTTCTCTCTGTTTTGTTTAGAGCTATCAGTTTGGAATCTTGTCATTTTCTATAGATACTGGAACTTAACATGTACATGTAGCAAAATTCTTTTTTGTAGTTACTGTCTTTTTTAACATATATCCATGCCGATTTAGAAAACTACGTAAATGTAACGTACATTTCAAGATGTATTCCTGTTTAATAAAAAGTTTAAAATTCATCTAAAAATTCATCATGTTGTTTTAGTTTATTCCAAAAAAGATTCTCTGTGTAATCACATTGTGTTATATGTCACAATCACCACTATAAAGTCACGATTGCCTCAGAATTTGAGTAGGTAACGTACATTTCAAGCTTGTAATAATATGTAAATTAGTAATAAGAAAATATTGAAAAAAGCAATTATTGACAGAAAAATCATTTCAATGAAGCGTTTTAACGCAGTAATATAAGAAATCATAATGTAACAAACGAGGTTATTGTCATCCACTACATGAATGTCACGTCACTTCGGTAACGTTCATTTCACACATTATTGGGGAGTCCCGGCCCTCCACCTCAGTTCATTACCATTCTTTTGTGCTGTTTCGCTGAAATTGACACCGGTCGTAGCCTAGTTACTTCTACCTGTGTGCAAGGGTACAGACAAAAAAAAAATAAAGAGTCAGACGTATTTTGCTACGATCTAACAAATGCTCGTGTTTGGCCATTGAAACTTAACATAAATCTATTCCGAATATATCCATAGACAGTTTTGTTAACAATTTCATTTAGTATGTTGCAACATCGTTTGTCACAACACAAACATACGTGCTTTTCAGCAGATCTGGAAAAATATAACCCAAAATGCAATGATTCAAACAAAACTGAGTATTGTGTGCCTTTCAGTATTTGAAATGTGCGTGACCGTCTTGTGTTCTGGGTTTATTTGTTTTGCTTTTTTTTTGTTTTTTTTTTTATACCAATTATAAGCCTATGCATACCTTGTTTTAAATTATCAACAACAATTTAATTAATATTGACGAAAAGTCGCATATTAAAAATAAACAAAATGCAAAAAGTTGCCGAAGATGAATTTAAGACACTTAAAAATAAATTTTCTAGCATGTGGTAACAGTCCACCACATTTACGAGGATTGGGGGTGCATTTAGATGGATTTATGTGGTCAGTTGTCAAATGAATTGTAAAGTTAATTTTGTTTCGCTCGTGTAAACGCAATTCATTGACGAAATTTAAAAAAATGTCAGTTAGAAATACGCAAAATGTACGTTACCATACGTAACGTACATTTCAAATATAAAAATCAATTCTCTTCCACAAGCGTATGTTAGACACGCAATATATTGATACCATTTGAACTTGCATATCATAAGAAATGCCTTATACAGGTTTCATATTCAGAAATATATACTAGGGATCAAAATTATATTACATATAAATATATGATATAATTGACCTTAATATATTTTTTTCCTCAGCAGAAACGTTTCTTTTCATTAATTTTGGGATTTAGCCGACCTCCAACCTTTGAAACTTTCCTTTGTGTACACATTTGAGTGTGTAAAAGTATGAGAATACATAAAAATTCGTTCGAGAATCACTTAATTTGAATTTCATGGTAACGTACATTTCAGTAACGTACATTTCAAATGTTTACTTTTCATGTAAAAAATAATTTTTAATTGTGTTGAGTAAAACGTCTTTGCCAGTTTACAGGATACAAGGGGTTTCTTATTCAGAGTCGTCTCATATTTTCTACTTAATATATATTCTTAATGGAAGAATATAGGTAACGTACATTTCTTTCTTATGTCTACGATTGAAAATGTCTTTCATTCCGTAAACATATTTACAAAAGTTGCTCAAATTGTTCAATTTCATGTTACATTATCTAAGTAAGAGTAATTAATCCTTTGAAATTTCAAATTTAGCCCATCAATAAATAAAGGAGAACAAAACTATCAGGAGTATAATCTTTGTGTTTGCTTGTAATGCGGTTGAAATAGAATTAAGCGACAGGGACATTGCACAATAAAAATTATTTATTATCACAAAGAAAATGTATTTATTGTTATGAAAAGAAATATATATGATACAAGGTATAAGTTATCAGAAAAATTTTACTTGAGAATCAAGACTATATATTACACAGAGGGTATTCAGCATAATATTCGCCTCGGCGACAGTAACGTACATTTCAAATAGGCTACTATATTTGAATTTGGAACTCCTTAAATACCCTTTCAGATCGACATTTTTATGAATTCTTATTCATTGTTATATGACTATTTATAATGTAGATTTAAAAATTACATCAGTGGTATTTCTTCTAAATGAAAATGAGGCGACATTATTTGAGCCGCCCTTATATTGAGAATGGGTGGGAGATTTCGAAAAGTTTCAAAATCAAAAGACCATAAATAATAAAAAATAGGAGCAGAACAAACAAAGACCATCAGAACATCATAGGTGGGACCACGTGCCATGGAGGAGTGATCATCTCCTGCCGACCGGTCACACCACCCATGTGCTTCTTTGTCTCGATGGAGAAATGAAGGGAAAACTCGTCGTTAATTCAATGTAAAAATAATGACTTACAATAAGTATAAGTATGAAAGACGTCAGTCAGCATTTGACTCAACGAAAATTGTATTATTTGCTGACAAGGTTATTTGTATCAACCGTTGAAGCGAAATATATTAAAATTATTTGCATGTATTTTCCCAGCGTAGTAAACAAACGATTTTCTGTTCACGAAAACTCCAATGTCTGAGAATATTTTTATACCTTTCGCAAACGATTTTGGGGGGGGGGGGGTATATAGGAATCACCTTGTCAGTCTGTCCTTCTGTCTGTCCGTCCGTCTGTCCGTCTGTCTGTGCAAACGTGTCCGGTCCATATCTTTCTTACAGAAGGACATTAGAATCTACTACTCCACATAAAGATTGCCCATGACCTAAGGGTGTGTCATAACCCTGACCCAAGGTCATTTGGGGAAGTTCAAGGTCACTGGAAGAAAAATTTCATAATTCTTGTCCGGTCCATATCTTTCTTATGGATAAACTTGGTAGGTTTTCATTTCACACAAAGATTGCCCATAACCCAAGGGTGTGTCATGACCTTGACCCAAGGTAATTTGGGGAAGTTCAAGGTCACTGGAAGAAAAATTTCATAATTCATGTCCGGTCCATTACCTCTGAAAAAACCAGCGGTTGGTATTTTGTCCCTTTTGGACAGTTCTAGTTCCTAATTAAAATAAACAAGCAAATTCCAAGAATTGTGGTCCCTCGCTTTCGGTGTCTTTGTGGGTGGGATGTCATTTTTTATGACACAATTTCTCAAATATGAACGCCCTATCATATGTCATTTAGAAATTATCACTGAAGTTGATTTTTTTTTTTTAAATAAGGTCAATCGTGAGGGTCAAGGTCGATGGGTCACAAATCATGGCATGCTTGAAAATATATTGTCACAGGTGATGCACATTTGAAGTATGAAAACTATATTTGTTCTCAATATAAGGAACAAGATGTTTTTGTGAAACACTGATGACCCGTATGGCAACGCTTTACACTAATTTGAATAATATTATTTGTTGTTGATCTATATGAGAAAATAGATAGTAAACGTTCCAATTATGGGCCAAAAACTTATATCCCCCTTTATCAAACATAATTTACATCATTAATTAAATTCTGTTGTTTAATTTCAGACTGGTAATGAATTAAGAATATGAAATATCTATAAGAGGCTCATGGGTCACATGGTCACCTGAGCATATTGTGCTCGATTTGGTGATTACATGTATCATGTAAATGAATTATATTGACTTTTTTCCTTGGTGAAGCCCAATTTGAAGGAGTGTGGATTTAGAGCCAAACACCTTAGTGCGGGGGGGGGGGGGGGGNNNGGGGGGGTGAAGATATTTTAAAAGTATTTTCCGTTTTCTGTTGATTTCTATAGTGAAAAAAAGTTTTATTAAAATTATAGAGTTATCTCTCTTTGTTTTCCCAAAAAAGTAATGTTTTATGAAAATCCATATAATTATCTATAAAAATATTTAAATCCAATCAAATATGTTAACTTTTGAAAATTGACTTGGAGGAAGGCGGGAGAACTATACTATCGTTCACAATTCTTATGCAATGTGCGAACCTAGGGTCAGGGTTTCATGTGTGATGGGGGCACTTCTGATTATTACTGAATATTACTGATTAGTTGATATGCATTTTTTGTTCCCCTAACCTGCCTATGGATATTTAGGAGGCTAAGTAAGTAAACTTAGCAATTGCTAAGTTCGTATTTATGATAAGCAATGGTGCCAGCCTCTTTCAAAATTGTGAATGTTGTAGCATCTATCTTAAAACATGAACCAAATTCTAACATTTGAAAGTTGTAGCATGATTCTCAGGTGACCTATTACACCCATGGGCCTCTTGTTTAAGAATCTTTTTACCGGTAATGTGTTCGCTTCATTTAGAGAAAAATACACTTTTAAACGTGACGTTCCTTTGTGACGCCCCCCTGTGCGCTGTATTTTAAACTTCTATAAAATAAAGGCAAATAATCATTATTAAATAAAAAAAAATCAATGATAATTAAATGATATTTGTGCATCTTGTGGTATATTGCATTTGATAATATGACGCCAAATATAAATGGTATAGACACTGTGACATTACTTTTGGATCAACCCTAGTACATTTACGATGTCAAAAACGGACTTGTCCTTAAGATAACTGAATTAGCATCGAAAAACATACGACAGTTTTTTTAAAAGGCAAGAATTTGGAAAAAACAAAAAACTGTAAATATGTAGTACTTTTCCAGAAAAACTACCTTTCGTCTGCTTTACATCTAAAATGTAAATATATACAACAAATGATACAAAATCTACAGTTTTGTTTGTAGTTAACTTTTATTATGTACCAATTATACTGCTGAAATAGCTGTAATTCCAGATTTTTCAAACATCGACACATAATATATCATTACAGTTTTAAAATCATAGCACACAATTATGTATAAGAATATCTTCATGCTTATTTTGTTTCCCTCTTCAGGAAATAGAGAAGTATTTTAGGGAGTTTTGGAAAGCTGTACCAGACGAGGACAGAGATTGGTTAAGTGAGTCTCTGAATGATCGGATATATGCAGTAGGTCTGAAGACACTTAATGATAATACCAAGGAAAACCTGGAGTCAATGAAAAAGTCCATAGTGGAACTATTTACAGATGAGAACAATACAAAAGTTGAATTGCCTTCTTCGTGGGCTCTAATGGAGCAGTTATTTTATGAAGGAGCATGGAAGGTACGTTTTGAGTTGGAAGCTCAACTCGTCTGCACATTTGAGTTCAGCCTCCACCCATCAGACAGAATTCGATGATACCTGGTCGACGATGTCGGATATCTGCCAAAGATTGGAAACTTTCACTGGGACAAAATACTTGGATAAACGTAATAGAATTTATAAATTGACTTTAAAAGAAGTAGGTAAAGATGCATTTAAAGCTATAATTATAGAAAAAATTGTCAAGGATCAACACGAACAACATGAACTGTTGAAGACAGTCGTGTCAGATGTTCAAGAAATAAAGTCTCAAATAATGACATTAAAACGAAATTGAAGACTGGAGGCAACTTTTCAGAAATAATATTTTTTACTCATAGAATGTTCACAGGACTAGTAAATAATATTTATAACATCTGGTTGAAGATAGCGGACATCTGCAAAACACTCCAAAATTTCACTGATGAAAAGTCTTTGGATAAGGTTAATTATATTCATAAATTGGATATGAGAACGTTGCTATTTCATTAACATACAAGTTAATAAGAAATATTTTTTCAAAGATTCCTAAACCAACAAGAGGAAAGTGATGAGTAGAGCGGGCAACACTTTGCCAAAGTGAGATTGCAATAATCATAGAAAATGGTGCTAAAAAATTAAAATATTAGGAAAATTGAAAGGAAGCTATGCAAATATACCTTGGACATATGGAGAGGATATCAAAATAAAGAACAGAGTTGACATTTTTAACGAAACATGAGCTCGGCGTCCAACTCTCAGACAAAATTCAATGACAGTGCGCCTTGTGCCTATGAATTCTGACATGTGGTCAGCTATCTGCGAAAGATTAAAAATCTTCATTGGAAAGAAGTACTTGGATAACCTATATGATATGGATTGATTGATTGTATATTGTTTAACGTCCCTCTGGAGAATTTTTCACTCAGATGGAAACGCCATATATGATATGGACACACTAACGCTAAGGAAGGAATCAGGGGTTGCTATCATACAAATATTGCATATTGTTGAGTGTTACATTGAAAAACACACCCCAAGAAAACCATTGTCAACCGAAGTTGGCAATAATTTTTAAGGGTGAAAATTTTCAACGTTACACTCTACTAAATGCAACCGTTTACGGTAGCTCAGTTGATGAAGCACTTGCTCCGTGAACGGGAGGTCGTGAGTTCAATTGTCAGCCGCGACTGACCTAAGTCGATAAAACAAAATGGGCAGCAACTGTTCCTTCTCCATGCGCTCGGCACTTGAAGTGAAAGTTTCGGTTCCTTCGAATAAGACCTTAAAAGCCGAGGTTCTGTGTCACGGCAGGAGTTGGATGAATAAAGACACTCACTGCTCAATGGCCCAGAGAGCTGAGTGAAGGTCAAAATTTGAAGACATTCTCTGGCATAATTATGGTTACATGTACGTCTCTACATAATTTAATAATTCTCGAATGGAACGTGATTGACAGTTATTCCTTATATTTCCATTTCATTGTGAAATTGTACACTGAAATGGTAAGTGCGGGATAGTTTGATTTCAACGATTGTGTACCTTACTACTTGTACATTTTTAGAGTTGCTACATAGTTCATGCTTGTATGAAAGTGTCGAAAGAGAAAGGGAATATTTTCACGATTGCGTATTCTTAAAAACCCAGATTTGAGATCCATTACTTTGTTGATTGTGATAATATGTTTATTTCATTTTACTTTTGTATTGTAAACTTAATATCCAGTTGGATCAAAATATTTACAAAATGTCATTTGTTTATATGAATATACACGTATGTTATATCTTTATAAGTACACAGATTTGCTATCCTACTCTGTGGCTTGTTTTGATATGTTTATTTTACTTATGTATTGTGTACTTTTTATCTAACATGCTTCAATGGATTTACAGAATGTCTTATGATAAATTAACAAATATGCACATATGACATGTTTCTACTGAGTACTTTGGGGCTAGGAAGCTCATTGAGAATTGTATTATTGAAAACGACGGTGAATGATGGAAAAGTCCTTTTCTTGATCGATCTGTATGTGAATCAACAGTCATATCAATACTGATTATTTATCTACCTTTGTTCTCGGGACTTACGGGAATAGCAATGTCAGTATAGCGGTCCATATATCTATCAATATTTTACTTTAATCAAATATCATCATATGTTATTATCAAATAAACCTTAAGTGGATAGATACTGGACAAATTTTTGACATATACAGCAAAACTCGTTTAGTACGAACACGGATATTGCGAATTTAAGGTTATAACGAAGTCATCTTGAATCCCCAGGTGTATAAATTTAATGACTTTCTTATACGGTTATAACGAATTACGGTTATAGCGAAGTAATTTCATAGGTCCCTGTGACTTCGTTATAACCGAGTTTTACTGTATAGCAATTGCATTATGTATGTAAACAAATGCATATATAGGCATTTTTCGTCTCGTAAGTATTTTTGAAATCAATCAATATTTCTAACTTCTTTAAAAGTCTTTAAATTTGATTAACTTCTTGCCCTTATATTTTTCGTTGATATTTGAAAAGAGTTTTTTTAACTTATAGATGGCCTTTATGGGACTAAATTATGGTGAAAAGATTTGTGTTTTACAGAAGGATATGAAGATAAAGAATAGTACTAAATCTCAAAGTCCAGAAAACAATACAAATTAAGAGTAGAGCAAACACGGACCTCCGAAACATCAGAGGTGGAATCAGGTGCCACGGAGGAGTTAGCATCCCGTGCTGACCAGTCAAACCCGCCGTCTGCTCATCGTCATGATCGGGAAATAACGAAAAAATCAGTCGTCAATTCTGTGTATAAATAATGTACTAACAATTAGTATGAAAAACGTCAGACAGCTTTTGACTCAATGATAAATTGCATTTGCTGACAAGGTCATTGTATCGACCATAGAACTTACGAAATGAGGACTTTAAACGAGAATATTGATATTCTTGTTTCATCAACTTGCTTGTCCATAATTTATATCGTTGTAGAAATTGTTCATACGAAGAGCATGCTCTTGCGTATTGAATCAACTGAGATATATATATATACTCTTATGCAGGTGATGAAGGTATATTGCTGCATAAGTAAGGGAAGTTGACGATAGAAAAGTTGAAGCCATCACATTTATCATATAGCTGGGTTGTTAGATTACCATAAACGTCTTTTACAAATAATTTATCCAAGTATGAAACAGATGTGTCAGACTCTGTGGTATCTTTTATCTCAGGCTCACCAGGATATATCTATCGATGTAGGAATGGACATTAGCATTGTTCATTGACAATACGTCGTCGATATATCGAAATGTCGAGTTGAAGGCCACAGCAAGTGTTTTCTTCTTTTCACGCATAAGATTTTGCACAAATTCTGCTTCATATGAATATGAAAATAGGTCTGCTTATAACGGGGCGCAATTGGTACCCATGGGAATTTTAATAGATTGTTGGAGAACCTGGTCTCCAAAAAAAAATACATAAATATTGTCAATCAGAAACACAAGCGTATCTTTGATATGTACTTAGAGTACTTGTGTGTGCAATCAGAACAAAATAATTTTTCAAATGACCATAACCAGGTAAGTAAATTTACGAGTTCCATTTTTATTGAAGAAGCAGCTGTCAATGAAATCAAAAACCCTGGATTTTAATTTGTCATTGGGAATTGTTGTGTATAAAGTTGTAAGGTTTTAAGCTGTTGATTTTGGTAAAATCTTGTGATTTCAAATTGTCTAAACGTTCTTCGGAAATTTTGAGTATCCACATCTGATTCACACCACTTCTTGAATATATTGTAATTGCAGGGTACTCATGAAGTTTTTCCTTCACTACTGTCAATATCTTAGTAAGGAGTAACGAAAGAGTCTTGGTTGAACATTTACTGGTTCCAGGTAATTTAATTGCATATGGACCTCTCATTTGGCGTCAATATAAAGAACATTCTTCAGATTTGGTTACAATATATTCTTTTAACAAACAAATATTTATTTGACATCTGGTCTGGGGGCCATAAAACTTAGACCAGCTTACTTTTGATCTCATTCTAACTTTTTCCAATAGCAGAATAGTGAAACTGAGATCAAACGTAAGTTTTATGGGCCCCTCAGGGAATTAAAGGTAGTTTGTGTTTAATGTCACTCGAGGGAATTTTTTACTTATAAGGAGATGCCTCCACTTACCCGTAGTCTGTGAAAATTACCATTGTGTCAGACTCTATAGTATGTTTTATCGCAAGCTCACCAGGACATATCGTTTCGACATAAGAGTGGAAATTACCATTGTGTCAAACACTGTAGTATGTTTTATCACAAGCTCACCAGGATATATCGTTTCGACATAGGAGTGAAAATTACCATTGTGTCAAACTCTGTAGTATGTTTTATCGCAAGCTCACCAGGGTATATCGTTTCGACATAGGAGTGAAAATTACCATTGTGTCAAACTCTGTAGTATGTTTTATCGCAAGCTCACCAGGATACATGTATATCGTTTCGACATAGGAGTGAAAATTACCATTGTGTCACACTCTTTAGTATGTTTTATCGCAAGCTCACAAGTATATATCGTTTCGACATAGGAGTGAAAATTACCATTGTGTCAGACTCTATAGTATGTTTTATCGCAAGCTCACCAGGATATATCGTTTCGACATAGGAGTGAAAATTACCATTGTGTCAGACTTTGTAGTATGTTTTATCGCAAGCTCACCAGGATATATCGTTTCGACATAGGAGTGAAAATTACCATTGTGTCAGACTCTATAGTATATTATATCGCAAGATCACCAGTATATATCGTATCGTATGGTGGCATATCTATACCATCCAATCATGTCAAGTCAAGATAACTATCTCGGCCAATCATGATCTAACTTTCTGGCTTAATTGTCGACAAACAACGACTTTATATCTTGTCCAGTCAAGATAAGCTATCACATTTTGTTGCAATTGCTATATTGACATGACTTAATTTTAGTCTCGATACAAATTAAATTATCTCGTTTTGTCGAGGTAGCTATCGCAAAAATACGATAGCTTATCTTGACTGTACAAGATAAAAGTTAGATCATCACTTGATGAGAAAGTTGTCTTGACTTGACATGATATGCTTTGTTGATGGCATAAATATTCCAATTTAAGTGAAAAATTACTTTATGTTTTGGTTTTTAAAGACCTGATCTTGGGTGTCAGCAACTTAGTCACTTTGGCTTTGGCAATAATCATTACTTAATATCTTAGTTGGTAGATGATGAGTGATAACCAGTTTATGGTGAAGGTCTTACATTGTGTTATAAAAACTTTTGTAGATGCTGTAAAACTCAGAGTTGAAGACAATTAAACTTTAAATTAAAAAAAAAATGTTTTTACATGTCGACTCAACCCATGAAAAAAGATTTAGTGAGGTAGGAATCATTCCTGATCAAAAACCTTTATGTAGGAACTATTTTCAACTGCCTTCCCTTTCGATTCTGAAACTCCAGTAAACATGTCCACTCCACCCCTGAAATAAGGTTTTGTGAGGTAGGAATCATTATTGACTGCCTTCTCTATTGATTCTGAAACTCCTGTAAATCTTTATTGAGTACAAGGATTTACAATGACCAGCGTGGAGAGTTATGATGATGTGTCAAGGTCACTGAAGCCAAGGTCAGGGTTCAAGGACACTGAAGGAGAAATGTCAAAGGTAACACATGACTTCAAGGTTGCTCATCACCAGAAGGTATGCCTTGTCCCTTAAGTTATTAAAACAGGTTGCAAATGACCCGAGCTAAGTGATCATATTACATTTGGTTGTGTATTCTTTTTAGCACCTTTCATTGAAAGAAATTTCCGTTTTCAAGCCCAACATTAAATGTCTTGCACATTTATACATAAATAAAAACATTAAGCAATGCCCTGAATAAAATCTAAGCTAACTTGTTCTAAATGAAGGATATGGAGATAACGAACAGTATTCAATCTCAAAGTCCATAAAACAATACAAAATAGGAGCAGAGCAAACACGGACCTCCGAAGCATCAGAAGTGGGATCAATTTCCACCAAATTTTATACAGTTATGCTAAATAAGATACAGTGTAGTCACAACCTTTGTAAAAGGGCAGTTACAAGGACTCGGAGAATGTATTTCCTGGTTATAGCTGTGTTATTTGCAGATTTAAGAAACTCCAACATACCAGTAGAGAATTATCTAATAGTAAGAGGGCGAGATTGAGGGGGGGGGGTAAAATAAGGGTGTATCAAGATGAAAAAATCTATTAAACCTTTTATGAATTATATGTAATATGTAGTGGTTTGGACTTTTTATGAATCCAACTGAAATACATGTGTATGTAGTGGTTTAGACGTTTTTGTTTTATCTTGGTAATGTTAAAGGTTTAACAAAACATGATTATTCTTTTTTGATTTGGAGAAATCAAGTTAAAGTGGGTGTATGAATTAGATTCTGTCAAGCTGCACAAGTAAAACTGCTGATCCAAGCTTTTGTAAACATAGGCTTTACATGTACTTGTTAATGTTAAAGAATATTTTAAATTAAGCTAAAACACAAGCCTGGGAGTATAATTCAACATCACACTATTATGATTTAGTACTACCAATTAAACTTTTATGTAAAATATTTTGACAGTACATTTAAATGAAGGTACAACAAAGTGCCTATCTTTGAAGCTTGATACTCTGAGTTATGGTACAGTATTTATTTATAGAAGTCAAGTTATATGTTGTTAACTTATTTGTTATGTAAAGTTTTAAAAAGAATTATGTAATTTTAGTAACTTCAATTTATTATTCAATGATATTATTTTTTGACTGTACAGTCAGATTGTATATATAAACAAATATACTGGTTTTATTTTAGAGATATCAAAAATATTTTAAGAGTTTTTCATTGTGTTTCTTATGTTCATCTGTATAATTTTGTTTTACTTTCACTTTGTGGAGATCTAAATTGTTTAAATAATTTACATTTTTCTTGAAAATCAGAATCTTATTTCTGATATAAAAAAAATTCTCTATTGAGATTTGATATAATGGAATATAGAAAAATTGTATTGATTATTAAAATTAGAAATAATTTAGTAAATTCAAATTTAAATCTAGTAAATTTACGGTGAAACCAAATTGGTTGTAAAATTAATTTGTTGTTGTTGACATTTTAAATTTAAAACCCCTCACAATCTTCAGATTTCATACCATTTTTCTGTGTCAATATACCTTCCCCTGACGCTCAGGTGTCAAACTGCAATATTTTATATCAAGCATTGTAAATGTATAATAACTTTGTGTTGTGTACGGATTCCTTAATTAGTACTTGTACACATCTCTGAATGGTAAAGTATGGAAACTGGCAATTTCTAGGAAGTTTGATTGCAGCTGATTCTTCTTAAAAGTAGATAATTACATTAAGTTGATGTAAAGAAAAAAACTATCAGATGTTTTGGTAACAGGAAAATGGTTGTATGTTTGTTTTCTAAAATGGGTTTTTTTTCGGGGGGAGGGGGGGGGGGGGGGGGGGGCATTTTTGTTTTTTTAATCAAAGTCAGTTTCTTTGTGTCACCTTGAATTTCATGTTTAAGGATTTACATTTTTATCAGATTAGATTTTTGTTTTATTTTCTTTTTCTCTTAAATTACAAACATTGTAAATTAAATGCTTTTAAAGCACAAAAGGGAATGAATTTTGTGTTTAAATGTCTTTCTTCATCAGTTTCTGACTCTGTTTTGTTTGTTTTGAACATATTTCATTGTATTATTCATACAAAGGGAATGGTAACAAGTTCTTACAACTTAGAAAAATCTTTTTCATTGTAAAGTTTGCTCAATTTCTAGAATTGCTTTTGCAATAATTATGATAAAAACTTTGATTGTATAATGATGCAAAAATTATGTTGATTTAGTTAAACTCAGTTTGTTCAAGATATGTCACTTAAAAATAGAAAATAAAGTAGACTATCACTTGACAGATTATAATTCCAGTCATAAACATTTGTTGATCTATGAAAAGTAACCTCCACAAGGCAGCATTTGACAAAATGTTGTACATAATATGTAAATAAACCTGGGATAAATTAAAATGTCTTTATCTTTTTCAGAGAATGCTACATTTAAATACCCCCACTTTGAATAATAGGGGTCATCCAGGTTCAATCAAAGGTGTACGAGGATTTACCCTGGGTTTTATTCCATGCATCCTAAGGCCTTTGCCTCAGACATTGCCGTTCAGTGGTTAGACACCCCTCTCAATGGTTATCAAGCTCTCACAGTAGTTGGACATGCCTACTCATTGGTTAGACACGCCTACTCAGGGGTTAGACACGCCCACTCAGTAGTTAGACACAGCTACTCAGTGGTTAGACACACCTACTCAGTTGATAGACACGCTCACTCAGTGGTTAGACACGCCCACTTAGTGATAAGACACACCATATAGCCACACCCAATTAATGGTTACACACGCCTGGTCGGTGGTTACACAAGCCCGATCATTAGTTAAACACGCCCTTTCAATATCAAGATACGTCCACTCAGTGGTTAGACACGCCCACTCAATGGTTACAGAAGCCCACTAACTGGTTAAACACATCTTCTCAATGCTTACATGCCCACTCAATGTTTAGACACACCCACTCAATAGTTACACATACCAACTGTGGTTAAACACACCCACTCATTAGTTACACATACCAACTGTGGTTAGACACACCCACTCATTAGTTACACATACCAACTGTGGTTAGACACACCCACTCATTAGTTACACAAACCAACTGTGGTTAGACAAACCCACTCATTAGTTACACATACCAACTGTGGTTAGACAAACCCACTCCATTAGTTACACATACCAACTGTGGTTAGACACACCCACTCAGTGGTTACACATACCAACTGTGGTTAGACAAACCCACTCCATTAGTTACACATACCAACTGTGGTTAGACACACCCACTCAGTGGTTACACAGGCCCACTCTGTGGTTGAACACACCCAATCAGTGGTTACCATTAGCCATGCCCATCAGTGGTTAGAAATACCCACTCAGTGGTCACACACGCCAACTCAGTGGTTAAACACAACTTCTCACTGGTTAGACACACCAGTAAGTGGACCGATATGCCCACATAGTGGTTCGATATGCTCACTCAGTGGTTTCACACGTCCACTCAGTTGCTAGAGAGATGTATAGTGGGTTTTTTTTTTTGGAACGGTCATTTGGGGTTTTAGAATTTTTTCATTACTTATGCAGCAATATACCTTCATCACCTGCATACGGAGTGTATATATCTCAGTTGATTCTATACGCAAGAGCATGCTGTATATATGAACAATTTCTAAGACGAGGTAAATTATTATCAAGCAGTTTGATGAAACAAGAATATCAGCAGTCTCATTTAAAGTCATCATTTCGTAAGTTCCATGGTCGATACAATGACCTTGTCAGTAAATATAATTTATAATTGAGGTACATGTAAAACTGCTTGGTGTTAAAATTTTGAGGTTATCGTGTGCATGTCTTTAACCTTAAAATAATCCACATAAAGACAAAATTTCAACTCATGTTTACGTGTCTTTCTCGCTTCATATATGATACGTTGACTTTGGGAATTTAGCGCAGCATGAACCACATTTGAAACCATTATGAAAAAATAAAAATGTCATAATTCTGTCAAAAATCATTGAAACGACATTCAAAATCGATGTGTATCTCAAAATAGACTCACTTCACCTTTACAATCACCCACCTAAAATCAGCTCTATAGATGTATCTGCAACTAGGGTTTAAAAAATGTACGGAAAAACCAAGAGGGGGGGGGGGGGTTTGTACATTTTCCATTGCAATTAAGTTTTTAAATTTAGATTATCACCATATTTGAAATATTCTTGGATATAAGTGAATGTTCATTAAATCTTTTCTTTTATTTCAAGTCTATTTAAAATCAATCATATATTATTAACAAGGTTTCTGAGAGTATTGTATAAGCAATACACGCCCCCTGCCGGATTCCCCTTCTTTCTGTAGGATAGGCAGCAGCTCCTTTGGAATATTACATTAGTGCATCACGAACCCGAGCATACCCGATTGTTATCCCAATAATTACTGTAAAAAAATAAAAATGCCATAATTCTGTCAAAAGTCAAATGAATGATGATGCAAGATTCAAACTTCACCTGTACACTCACCTACGTAAAATCAGCTCAATACATCCATCTGCAAGCGATCAGAAAAAAAGTGCGGAAAACCAACTGGGCCGAAGGGAAGGGCAGAGGGACGTGTGATCAGAAAAGCTCATTTGAGCTTTCAGCTCAGGTGATCTAAAAAGGTTATATTAGAAAAAAAAAACACCCTTAAAATTTGTGGTTGGAAGAATAAGACAGAGTGACTACTATAGGACACCCGCAAATCCTTGTACAGCTGGATTTATCTACCAATTCTCATAAAATGGACCAAGCTGAGCTATATTGCAAACAGCACGCACAATCAGTTTTGATGTTAAATTTTATTTATTAATTGGATTTCCTGTTATAAAAAAATAATTTTTTTTTAATATAAAAAAATTTAAAGTAGTAAAGCAAATTTAAAATATTTTTATAATTATACATATATTAATGAAAACATAAATAAACTTTCAAACAAGAACAATTTATACAATCATGACATGTACTTCATATAAACAAAAAATAAACCTTTTATACATGTTGAATTTGCAGTTCATAAAGCTATCAATAAAAATTATAGGTAATATTGCACTCTGTTTTATATGAACAATATCTCCTACATGATCATTTCTATGTATATAAAAAACAAAAAAAAATTAAACTTAAAATATGAAAATTTTTTGCACTACCTATATAAATTTTAAATACATGTAAAAATTGTTAAACATTTAAACTACACTAAAAATATTAAAAAGAATCATCAACACAAATAAATTATGGCTATTTACCATGATAAGACAACTTCATGTAAAAATAACATAATCTTAGGAATGTGAGGTTTTTGCTTGATTTTACACAGCTTTTAATTAACAGCAAACTTAATACATAGTATTAGATAATAAAACATTTTTTAAAAATCGTAACAATATATCACATGAAGGTAAAGTGTTTAAGATAAGGTTTGATAATAATCCATATTTTTTTTTATAGCAAGATCAACTGGCATGGAATGATAGCGATCCAAGTTCTTTGTGGGGTGGATCTTAAGCTATATTCTTTTAGGGTTTATACTGATCCTATTAGTGTTTTGTGAAGGATTGATAGTGATTCAAGTTCTGTATTATAAGGTAGATTC
Source organism: Saccostrea glomerata (assembly GCA_003671525.1). Lineage (NCBI taxonomy): Eukaryota > Metazoa > Mollusca > Bivalvia > Ostreida > Ostreidae > Saccostrea > Saccostrea glomerata. The sequence goes on from PRKT01000332.1 coordinate 262,835, forward strand.
TGATATGTTTAGTTTGATAGAATGGACACAAATTTTCTGTGGTTGGATATGGATCTAAGTTCTTTGTGGGTGGATATGTGTCTAAGTTCTTTGTGGATGGATATGGATCTAAGTTCTTAGTGGGAGGTATATGGATCTAACTTCTTTGTGGGTGGATATGGATCTAAGTTCTTTGTGGATGGATATGGATCTAAGTTCTTTGTTGATGGATATGGATCTAAGTTCTTTGTTGAAGGATATGTATCTAAGTTCTCTGTGGGTGGATATGGATCTAACTTCTTTGTGGGTGGATATGGATCTATGTTCTTTGTGGATGGATATGTATCTAAGTTCTTTGTTGATGGATATGGATCTAACTTCTCTGTGGGTGGATATGGATCTAAGTTCTTTGTGGGTGGATATGGATCTATGTTCTTTGATGGTCGATATGGATGCAAATTCTTTGGGGGTAGATATGGATCTAAGTTCTTTGGGGGTGGATTGTTATATATTCAATTACTAGGTAAGATCATGCTATAAGTTCATTTGTGGTTGAGGTAAGGTTGGGGGGTTAGGATTTATTGTAAATAAAATGGTTTGTCAATGAGCAAGTTTGAATTATCCCTTATGGATTTCATAACAATTCTGACATATCAAAGCTTACTGAAGATCTATATTAATACAGCATGTTGTATAGTCATGTATATCCATTTTTTTTTCTTCAAAAAAACTTGTATTAAATATACACAGTATATTTTTATAGAAATTAATTGCAAGTATATCCATATATGATGAAAAAAAAACAGATTAAAATTTGGTTTGACCAAATTCAAAGTATTTGTCAAAAAACTTTCAATATCAAATTAACAATTGCGTAAATACCAACAGACAAGGAACGGTTATTATCTAGTAACAATACAATCATATCACATTCGTTTATGTATAACCATCTCTAACACAGTGATTCCAAAGTGAACAGAAGCTGACATACAGCCAGTGGTAGAATCTATATAGCACCGAATTCCTCATAACACCTTAAATTAACATACTGTAGATTCATAATCATACGCGAGAAATAAACTTACCTGTGCACCTTAAATAAGCATGCTACACATGGAGTGATTATAAACAGTTAGGATCCAGATTTGACAAAACCAGTTCATTTTTATTTTGTATATAAGTTAGTAGTAGTATTGTTTTTACTAAAGTGAGTCATTCCCTTAATTAAATTCATAAGTACACAATACTATTGCCTAGCATATAAATAATTTATGGCACCTCATGCATTTAGTAAAACGTAATTATTCAACGTAACATTCTATCAAACTTAACAAACTATTATATATTAATTAAATGTTATTGTTTTCATACGTGACCTGAAGTGATTTAAATCACAAAAGGTTCTGTTTTGTAGAAGTCACCAAAAAAAAAAAAAGATAACAAATTAGTTTCAGACACCTCATTGGAATGGTCTCCTTCACACACACCCTCTAACCCACTATTGTTTGTATATGGGTGGGTGGAGGGTCATGTAAGATCTGAAGAGATGGGTGTATTATTCTACAGATGGTCAGGGTGCTGAGGGACATTTCATTCTATGGGGGTGATGTCACTCACAACTCTGTGAAGTTCCTGTATTGCTGGTATGTCTGTTTGTAAAACACCTGATAATTTTGATATAATCCCCTTCGTCTCCTGCAGAAATGTGGACTCTGTCATAAAAAAAGAAGAAATTTGGAAAAAAGAAACACAGAGTTTTATTTAAAGTTCTTCTGAATATATATATGTAAAGTGTTCTTGTGCTGTGACAACAGATTGGTGGATGGTAAGACACACCTGATAACTGGGGCAGGATATGCTGGTTCTGGAACACAGAGGTCAAACAGGCCAAGGCCACCTTCAGGACATCAAGGCTGTATTTACCAAACATACAGTTCATGACCTCAAGGACACTCTTCTGAACAAGGTCATGAAAGAGAGACCTAAAACGATTAGATACGGTTAACATGGAAACGGTTAAAATTAACCAACACAGTAATGCATAGGACACAGTTACTTTAAAAAAAATATACATTGCACATCGAAGAGTTCCAGTTCCATGGTGCTTTTGTCATATTACTTTGTAGTAAGAGTGATTTCCCCTTTGATTTAAAAATGTCAATTATTTGACTGACCTGTGTTTAATGCATCTAATATTTCTTTTGCCATCAGTTATTGGACTTATCTGTATCTGATGTTTTCATTTGTTGGATTAACCTGTATCTGATGTTTTCATTTGTTGGATTAACCAGTATCTGATGTTTTCATTTATTGGACTAACCTGTATCTGATGTTTTCATTTATTGGACTAACCTGTATCTGATGTTTTCATTTATTGGACTAACCTGTATCTAATGGCGTCTATAATACTGATGAGGAAAGCTGTATCAAGGTCCATCAACGTTTTACTGTCGCTGTACTGAGATTTGACATATTCCTGTAACCCTTGTGGTGCCCCACTGACCTCTAAAAGACTGTGCAGGGGTTTGTCAATGACAGAGAGAGACTGAGCATCTTTACCTTCAAACACCAAAGAGCTGATGTGGTGAGTCACCTTAAAATTGATAAAAAAAATGTTTAAAACAGATATTTGAAAAAGAAATTTGAAATTTTTAATGTCTTTTCAAAAAAAATAATTAAGTTCACTTATTTAGATCCAGGGCAGCCATGTAACCTTTCTCTTCCGTCTTTTTTAGAATTCCCGCGGTCTCCTCTTCTTGGTTGTTAGACACAAACATTTTGGGGGTTGTTAACGTCTCTGTGAGCTCCTGACTTTCCTCGTCTTGTGTTGACTTAGACAGAGATTGTAACTTTTTCTTTTGCCTTTTGAAAAAAAAGTTGATATTAGATAAATATGTTCAAAGTTTGACCATTTTTGCCCTTTAGGAAAAAAAGGTTCATATATATTAGATAAATATTTTCAAAGTTTGACCATTTTTGCTTTTTGATTAAAATAAAAGAGAGAGAAAAGTTAAAGTTAGAATAATGTTTTCAAAGTTTCATATGCTCTTCTTAAACTTTCCTAATAAAAAGAGAAATTTCCTTCAATTAATATATAACTGTCTGATTGTAATTAGAACATATTTTATTGACAATTTTAATCAGGCCTACGTGAACTGCGTCATTTTAGAGTAGTTGTACAGGAATCGTCGGCCCTCTGTCTTCACGTCCAAGTTGTTCGGGTATTCCTGTAGTACAGACTGGATCACGGGAACAGCGTGCTGGAAGATGTGTCTCAGTAATGCGTCGTATCTCTCTACAGCTTCCCCGACCTCCGGTGAAAATTCTGTGTCTGTTGACCAAAAAAAGAAAAGATTAAATATCGTATAATAGGTGTGTCACAGTAACACATCGTATCTCGCTACAGCTTCACAGACCTCCGGCGAAGATTCTGTGTCTGTCAACCAGAAAAAGAAAAGATTAAATATCATACAATAGATGAGTCGCAGTTATGTCCGTGTCTGTCAATCAGAGAGGAAAAAAAGATAAAACATCATACAATGGGTTATTTTAGCTACCGGCTGCTACAACATTAGCAATTTTATCAAAGTAATGTCCAATTATTTATAGTGTATTTTATAATTAGCAATTTCTTTCTTTTATCTGCTAGTGAAATATTATGAGTGAATTTTCGACAATATTTAGTTTTAGTTATACAAGAATCATCGTTTACAATGCCAAAATGAGATGCTTGATAAATATGAATATTGTCCCTACACAATACATAAAAATCTGTCCATGATTTACACCACTCCTCCCCTTGAACTTCTGTTCTTCAGATAAAGATTCTTAAAGATCCTTTCCTTCTCTTTTTTTCCATTAGAGATTTCCTATTAGAGATTGACCTGTTTACCTGTATTAGAAATTGACCTGTTTACCTGTATTAGAAATTTACCAGTTTGCCTTTATCAGAGATTGACCTATTTTGGAGATTGACCTGTTTACCTGTTTTGAAGAATGACCTGTCTAAGAGATTGACCTATTGACCTGTTTTGGAGATTGACCTGTTTACCTGTTTCTGAGATTGACCTGTATTGGAGATTGACCTGTTTTCTAGACTTACCTGAGGAGAGGAAGTTGTCGAGATTTTCCTGAAGGCTACAGGTAAGATTGACCAGCGTCCTACAGCCGGGGGGCACAATAAGAATGCTCTTCTGATGACGCTGAATAGATCGAAGGATCATCTCTAGGGCTGTCTCTCTCAGGGGAATCTACAAGGTCAAATAAAGGTCAAATCATACATAAATAGATTGAAGGATCATCTCTAGGGCCGTCTCTCTCAGGGGAATCTACAAGGTCAAATAAAGGTCAAATCATACATAAATAGATTGAAGGATCATCTCCAAGGCTGCCTTTTGCAGGGGAATCTCCAAGGTCAAATAGATGTCAAATCATACATAAATACATAAAGGTCAAAGGATCATTTCTATTGCTGTCTCTTGCAAGGGAATCTACAAGGTCAAATAGAGAGCAAAGGGTAAACATAAGTCTACAAATGTCAAATAGAGGTCAAATCATACAAACATAGATCAAAGGATCGTCTCTAACACTAGAACCCCTGACCATGAATTTCACAACTGTGGTAGAGGGCTCAATGCAATACAATCATACCAACAGTTTGACTGCTTGATGTTCTGCAGTAAACAAGAAGATTTTGTAAGATTGCATTAATTTTAAGGGTTTTATCCGGACCCTCAGGCCCAAGGGCGGGCAGGAACCATGAAATTCACAAATTTTTCATGATGCATGAAGACAGACAAAAACAAATAGCAAAAGGTCATCTGAGTTTACTCAGGTGACCTAAATTAAGACATATTAATCCAAAGTGGTCTTTCTGAAGCATGAGTAATCAAGATAACATGGCTATTTTAAGAGAATTGTTGTGTTACATCTTCAGCATATTTGGAGCAGTAGGAAGCTATTTTTTGAGAATTATTGAGTTACTTTTTTGGCGTGTTTTGGGCAGTAGGTAGCTATTTTTAGAGATTTGTTGGTTTACTTTTTCGGCCAGTCTTGGTCGGTAGCTGGCTATTCTGGCCAGTATGTCCAGCCCGTACTGTTGGATCTCCGTGACGTCCAGATAAACGGCCATACAACCCAACACTGCTGGCGCGGCCTGACAGTTCACCATGACAACCAGGTTATCAGAAAAATGGCTGAATGTCCGCAATAGTTGTAGGCTCAACACAACATGAGACAGGGGGTCCTGCATCAAAGAAATAATTAAAACAAACTTATTCATTTATATAAACTTATGAAAATAAACATGTTGTTGTCTAGATAGAACGTTCTATCGTTAAAAAGATATTGTCCTACGGACCCAGTTTAACAATAGAATTTGTTACGTGTATTCGTAATGTAGCAAAAGAAACAGGGACGATAACTCGTACTCACTATAACTCAGTGCATTTACTACAAACAATCTAGAGAGTTCCAAAAGTAAACATGGCAGATAAATTTAAAGCGAGAGAAAAACTTTGAGAAAATTAATTGGATTTTCCTCTTTAGATGGATTATTTTCTGGGATAAAAGGCATAAGCAATCTCAAAAAGGTTTGTTTTGATTAATTTGGTAGATATTTCCAGTGCAAATCCTTTTATATTCTTCAAAATCGTTTCGGAGTGGATCCGCTCCGATTTGCTACATTGCAAGTATATGGGACGCATTCTAACTGTGGTGAGGGCTTGTACCGAGACACAGTTAGATCATTCTAACTAGTTGTTATCATGATGATGACCATTGTATGACTGAGTATAAAAGTGTTACCATGATTTGCCTGAGTAGTTCCACTAGCAGTCTGACAGATGGTTTGTGTAGCAGTATATCTTACCATGATTTGTCTGAGTAGTTCCACTAGCAGTCTGACAGACGGTTTGTGAAGCGGTCGATCTCGCTCAGACTCGGGCATCTCTTCGAGACTCTGGGATATCTCGGTGATGTACGCCACTATCACGGCATGCTGGTAACCCGCTACCTCCTGTGTCAAAAGAGTCCAACACTTCAAACAGTGACAACAGTCACCAGGTAGTCTGACTGATTTTAATTTTACATACATACTCTAACAAGACTAAGGTCTGCTGGTGTGTACTTATAATAAAAATGTATCTTAGAGTAAAGAGTACTTGTGAACTAAGTCTCACTAGAATTGGACTAAACTATGGGAGTACGGTTTTGCCAGATTTTTTTCAAAGAAATTTCCATTTTAGCATGTTTAGTTAACATTGCAACATTTGTCAAAATCAAAAACCAATAAATTATATAACTTAGTATATCTACTTGTGTATGAAGTCTTAAAGCAGGAGCAATACCGGTATTTTGAAAGGATTTCAACAAAATTTCTATTTTTAGTAACCATGCAATGCAACATTTGTTGAAATTAAAAACAAATGAAAAGAATGATACATCTCACTATAGTTTACTAATGTGCAACAAATTTTTACTGAAAACTTTTTAAAAAGAAAACGTTTTAGAGAATTTCAAAGAAAATTCTATTTTTAGTAACCAAGTCAACACTATTTGTTAAAACCAAAATCTGTAGTGAAGCATTTTGTATCTTGGTATACTCTATTTGTGAACCAAGTTATATTGCAATTTAACCAATGTGTCGGAAGAGTCGGGTTTTGAAAGAATTTCATAAAAATTTCTCCTTTTTAGTAACCATGACAACATTTATCAAAATCAAATACCAAACTGAATGCAGAGACCTATGTATCTCACCATAGCTTACTGCTGTGTCAGGTCGTATTGAAAAAGACCAGACCTGTAGGAGGAGTAGCTTTTTGAAATATTTTTCAAAGATATTTCTTTTTTTTTTGTAACCAAGGCAATATTTTTGTACAAAATCCAAAATATGTAAAAAAGAGTTGCATCTTAGCATACTCCATAAGACAAACCTGTAGGAAGGAGAAGATTTGGTCTGTGATTGCTGACGACAGTTTGTCTACAGTACATAGAGGACATAAGACAAACCTGTAGGAAGGAGAAGATTTGGTCCGTGATTGCTGACGACAGTTTGGTGTCTGTGTACTGGTTGATCTGTTTGGTCAGAAAGCTCGCGGCCAGGTCTGCCAGCTATAAAATCAAACAACTAAGGAACATCATCACAAAACTTGGGGGTAGGATTAACAACTACCAAATCAATAATAACAGGATATAACAATAAATTATAAAGCTCGCGGCCAGGTCTGCCAGCTAGAAAATCAAACAACAACTAAGGAACATCATCACAAAACTCGGGGTAGGATTAACAACTACGAAATCAATGATAACATTCTATACTGGCTCACAGTAGTATATCTTATCAATATCTGCCTAATTTAAATTTATTAAAAGGTAAACATCTGTTGATTTGGTGTTGATCAGAAGTTCAGAGTCTATAATTCTAATATGCTCACCTTCTCTGTTGATTTGATGTTGATCAGAAGTTCAGTGTCTATAATTCTAATACTCTCACTTCGTCTGTTGATTTGATGTTTATCAGAAGTTCACAGTCTATAATTCTAATACTCTCACCTTGTGTGTTGATTTGATGTTGATCAGAAGTTCAGGGTCTATGATTCTAATACTCTAACCTTGTCTGTTGATTTGATGTTGATCAGAAGTTCACAGTCTATAATTCTAATACTCTAACCTTCTCTGTTGATTTGATGTTGATCAGAAGTTCACAGTCTATAATTCTAATACTCTAACCTTCTCTGTTGATTTTATGTTGATCAGAAGTTTAGGGTCTATAATTCTAATACTCTAACCTTCTCTGTTGATTTGATGTTGATCAGAAGTTCAGGGTCTATAATTCTAATACTCTAACCTTGTCTGTTGATTTGATGTTGATCAGAAGTTCAGGGTCTATAATTCTAATACTCTAACCTTGTGTGTTGATTTGATGTTGATCAGAAGTTCAGGGTCTATGATTCTAATACTCTCACCTTGTCTGTTGATTTGATGTTGATCAGAAGTTCACAGTCTATAATTCTAATACTCTAACCTTCTCTGTTGATTTGATGTTGATCAGAAGTTAAGGGTCTATGATTCTAATACTCTAACCTTGTCTGTTGATTTTATGTTGATCAGAAGTTCACAGTCTATAATTCTAATACTCTCACCTTGTCTGTTGATTTGATGTTGATCAGAAGTTCAGTGTCTATAATTCTAATACTCTCACCTTGTGTGTTGATTTGATGTTGATCAGAAGTTCAGTGTCTATAATTCTAATACTCTAACCTTCTCTGTTGATTTGATGTTGATCAGAAGTTCAGGGTCTAT
>PRKT01000332.1:289512-356619 GCA_003671525.1 Saccostrea glomerata
AGCATTTGACTCAATGATAAATTATATTTGCTGACAAGGTCATTGTATCGACCATAGAAGTTACGAAATGATGACTTTAAACGAGACTGCTGATATTCTTGTTTTATCAAATTGCTTGACAATAATTTACTTCGTTTTAGAAATTGTTCATACATTGCTGCATAAGTAATGAAAAAATAACCGTTCAAAAAAAAAAATACCCCACTATACATCCCTCTAGCAACTGAGTGGGCGTGTGAAACCACTGAGTGAGCATATCGAACCACTTACTGGTGTGTCTAACCAGTGAGAAGTTGTGTTTAACCACTGAGTTGGCGTGTGTGACCACTGAGTGAGCATATCGAACCACTTACTGGTGTGTCTAACCAGTGAGAAGTTGTGTTTAACCACTAAGTGGGCGTGTGAAACCACTGAGTGAGCATATTGAACCACTTACTGGTGTGTCTAACCAGTGAGAAGTTGTGTTTTACCACTGAGTTGGCGTGTGTGACCACTGAGTGGGTAAGTCTCACCACTGATGGGCATTCAAAAGGTACCCACTAATGGCTAATGGTAACCACTGATTGGGTGTGTCCAACCACAGAGTGGGCATGTGTAACCACTGAGTGGGTGTGTCTAACCACAGGTGTGTGTAACTAATGAGTGGGTGTGTCTAACCACTGAGTGGGCATGTAACCATTGAGAAGATGTGTTTAACCAGTTAGTGGGCTTCTGTAACCATTGAGTGGTTGTGTCTAACCACTTAGTGGACCTATTTAACTATTGAAAGGGCGTGTTTAACTACTGATCGGGCTTGTGTAACCACCGACCAGGCGTGTCTTACCACTAAGTGGGCGTGTCTAACCACTGAGTGAGCGTGTCTATCCGATGAGTAGGTGTGTCTAACCACTGAGTAGGTGTGTCTAACTACTGAGTGGGCGTGTCTAACCACTGAGTAGGCGTGTCTAACCAATGAACAGGCATGTCCAACTACTGAGAGGGCTTGTGTAACCATTGAGAGGGGGTGTCTAACCACTGAACGGCAATGTCTAACGTCCTGAGGACCTTGGCCTCAGGAGGTATGGAATAAAACCCAGGGTAAATCCTCGTACACCCTTGATTGAACCTGGATGACCCCTATTATTCAAAGTGGGGGTATTAAAATGTAGCCTTCTCTGAAAAAGATCAAGACATTTTGATTTATCTCAGGTTTATTTACATTTTATGTACAACATTTTGTCAAATGCTGCCTTGTGGAGGTTACTTTTCATAGATCAACAAATGTTTACTGGAATTATAATCTGTCAAGTTAACTTATAGTCTACTTTATTTTCTATTTTTAAGTGACATATCTTGACTCAAACTGAGTTTAACTAAATCATCATAATTTTTGCATCATCATACAATCAAAGTTTTTATCATAATTCTATTTTCGCTATTTCGCTAGTGATGCTTATTATGAAATTATGTGGAAATTAATTTGTTGAATATAATAAGAAATCTACATTATTTGAATTTTAGTGTAATATGAAACAAACTGTACGAGTTTGCAGGAATCATATTTCTTTTGATGCCTGAATGTTTTGGTTATCAGAATTACCTGAAAATAAGTGAACTTCATTATTTTTTTGGAAAAGGCATTAAAAAAGTCAATTTTTTTTTTCAAATATCTGTTTTAAACACTTTTTTTTTCAATTTTAAGGTGACTCACCACATCAGCTCTTTGGTGTTTGAAGGTAAAGATGCTCAGGCTCTTGCTGTCATTGACAAACCCCTGCACAGTCTTTTAGAGGTCAGTGGGGCACCACAAGGGTTACAGGCATATGTCAAATCTCAGTACAGCGACAGTAAAACCTTGATGGACCTTGATACAGCTTTTCTCATCAGCATTATAGACGCAATTAGATACAGGTTAGTCCAATAAATGAAAACATCAGATTCAGGTTAGTCCAATTACTGATGCCATCGGATGCAAGTAGATGCCAACATATACAGGTAATTGTGAACCAGTTTTTATTCGCGTGCGAGAAATATCCGCCAGTACTGCGATCTACTTTAATTCCCGCGAACCATTCATTTTGCTAAGCATTTGTAGAGAATGTTTCCTCAGTCGCTGAAATTAATCATCGCAAATTGATTTTTAACTGACGAATTGAGAATGAAAAATGATGCGAATAATAGTTGGTTTACAGTAGTCCAAAAACTGATGCCATCACATACATGTACAAGTATTTCCTAACTGATGCCAACATATACAGGTTAGTCCAAAAATGATGGCAACATATACAGGTTAGTCCAATAACTGATGCCAACATATACAGGTTAGTCCAAAAATGGATTTTAAATGATGCCAACATATACAGGTTGGTCCAATAAATGATGGCAAAAGAAATATGAGATGCTTAAACACAGGTCAGTCAAATAATTGACATTTTTAAATTAAAGGGGAAATTACTCTTTTTATAAAGTAATACAATAAAAATGCCATGGTAAAACACCATGGAACTGGAACTCTTCTATATGCAATTTATAATTTTTTTTAAAGTAACTGTGTCCTATGTATTACAGTGTTGGTTAATTTTAACTGTTTCCGTGTTAACCGTGTCAAACCTTTTTAGGTCTCTCTTTCATGACCTTGTTCAGAAGAGTGTCCTTGAGGTTATGAACTGTATGTTTGGTAAATACAGCCTTGATGTCCTTAAGGTGGCCTTGACCTGTTTGACTTCAGTGTTCCAAAACCAGCATATCCTGCCACAGTTATCAGGTGTGTGTCTTACCATCCACAAATCTGTAGTCACAGCACAAGAGCAATCTGTAGTCACAGCACAAGAGCACTTTACATCTACCAATCTGTAGTCACAGCACAAGAGCACTTTACATCCAACAATCCGTAGTCACAGCACAAGAGCACTTTACATCCAACAATCTGTAGTCACAGCACAAGAACAATCTGTAGTCACAGCACAAGATTACTTTACATGCAGCAATCTGTAGTCACAGCACAAGAGCACATTTTACATCCACCAATCTGTAGTCAAAGCACAAGAACAATCTGTAGTCACAGCACAAGAGCAATTTACATCCATCAATCTGTAGTCACAGGACAAGAGCACTTTACATCCATCAATCTGTAGTCACAGCACAAGAGCACTTTTCATCCACCAATCTGTAGTCACAGCACAAGAGTTCTTTACATGAACCAATTTGTAGTCACAGCACAAGAACAATCTGTTACAGTAGTAACAGCACAAGAGCACTTTGCATCCACCAATTTGAAGTCACAGCACAAGAACAATCTGTAGTCACAACACAAGAGCACTTTACACTTATCAATCTGTAGTCACAGCACAAGAGCACTTTACATCCAGCAATCTGTAGTCACAGCACAAGAGCACTTTACATGCAGCAATCTGTAGTCACAGCACAAGAGCACTTTACATCCACCAATCTGTAGTCACAGCACAAGAACAATCTGTAGTCACAGCACAAGAGCAATTAACATTCATCAATCTGTAGTCAGAGCACAAGAGCACTTTACATCCAGCAATCTGTAGTCACAGCACAAGAGCACTTTTCATCCACCAATCTGTAGTCACAGCACAAGATCACTTTACATGAACCAATTTGTAGTCACAGCAGAAGAACAATCTGTTACAGTAGTCACAGCACAAGAGCACTTTGCATCCACCATCTGTAGTCACAGCACAAGAATAATCTGTAGTCACAACACAAGAGCACTTTACACCCATCAATCTGTAGTCACAGCACAAGAGCACTTTACATCCATTAATCTGTAGTCACAGCACAAGAGCACTTTACATCCACCAATCTGTAGTCACAGCACAAGAGCACATTTTACATCCACCAATCTGTAGTCACAGCACAAGAGCACTTTACATCCATCAATCTGTAGTCACAGCACAAGAGCACTTTACATCCACCAATCTGTAGTACAGCACAGGAGCACTTTACATCCACCAATCTGTAGTCACAGCACAAGAGTACATTTTACATCCACCAATCTGTAGCCACAGCACATGAACACTTTACATTTATTAAGAACTTTAAATTAATCTCTGTGTTTCTTTTTTCCATTGTTTTTTTTATGACAGAGTCTACATTTCTGAAGGAGGCAAAAGGGATTATATCAAAATTATCAGGTGTTTTACAAACAGACGTACCGGCAATACAGGAACTTCACAGAGTTGTGAGTGACATCAACCCCCATAGAATGAAATGCCCCTCAACACCCTGACCGTCTGTAGAATAATACCCCCATCTCTTCAGATCTTACATGACCCTCCACCCACCCATACACAAACAATAGTGGGTTAGAGGGAGTGTGTGAAGGAGACCATTCCAATGAGGTGTCTGAAACTAATGTGTTATCTTTTTTTTTTCTTTTTTTTTTGGTGACTTCTACAAAACATAACCTTTTGTGATTTAAATCAATTCAGGTCATGTATGAAAACAATAACATTTAATTAATATATAATAGTTTGTTAAGTTTGATAGAATGTTACGTTGAATAATTATGTTTTACTAAATGCTTGAGGTGCCATAAATTATTTATATGCTAGGCAATAGTATTGTGTACTTATGAATTTAATTAAGGGAATAACTCACTTTAGTAAAAAAAACACCTGCAACTTATGTACAAAAAATGAACTGGTTTTGTCAAATCTGGATCCTAACTATTTATAATCACTCCATTTGTAGCATACTTATTTAAGGTGAACAGTTATGAGGAATTCGGTGCTATATAGATTCTACCACTGGCTGCACGTCAGCTTTTGTTCACTTTGGAATCACTGTCTTAGAGATGGTTATGCATAAATGAATGTGATATGATTGTATTGTTACTAGATAATAATCGTTCCATTTCTGTTGGTATTTACGCAATTGTTAATTTGATATTGAAAGTTTTTTGACAAATACTTTGAATTTGGTCAAACCAAATTTTAATCTGTTTTTTTTTTCATCATATATGGATATACTTGCAATTAATTTCTATAAAAATATGCTGTGTATATTTAATACAAGTTTTTTGAAAAAAAAAATGGATATTCATGACTATACAACATGCTGTATTAATATTGATCTTCAGTATGCTTTGATATGTCAGATTTGTTATGAAATCCATAAGGGATAATTCAAATTTGCTCATTGACAAACCATGTAATTTACAATAAATCCTAACCCCACAACTTTACCTCAACCACAAATGAACTTATAGCATGATCTCACCTAGTAATTGAACATATAACAATTCAACCCCAAAGAACTTAGATCCATATCTACCCCCAAAGAATTTGCATCCATATCTACCATCAGAGAACTTAGATCCATATCCACCCACAAAGAACTTAGATCCATATCCACCCACAAAGAACTTACATCCATATCCACCCACAAAGAACTTAGACAAATATCCACCCACAAAGAACTTAGACACTTATCCACCCACAAAGAACTTAGATCCATATCCACCCACAAAAAACTTAGATCCGTATCCATCAACAAAGAACTTAGATCCATATCCACCCACAAAGAACTTAGATCTATATCCATCAACAAAGAACTTAGATCGATATCCATCAACAAAGAACTTAGATCCATATCTATCCACAAAGAACTTAGATCCATTTCCACCCACAAAGAAGTTAGATCCATATACCTCCCACAAAGAACTTAGATCCATATCCATCCACAAAGAACTTAGATCCATATCTACCCACTAAGAACTTGCATTCATATCCACCCACAAAGAACTTAGATCCATATCCACCCACAAAGAACTTAGATCCATATCCACCCACAAAGAACTTAGATCCATATCCACCCACAAAGAACTTAGATCCATATCCACCCACAAAGAACTTAGATCCATATCCACCCACAAAGAACTTAGATCCATATCCACCCACAAAGAACTTAGATCCATATCCACCCACAAAGAACTTAGATCCATATCCAACCACAGAGAATTTGTGTCCATTTTATCAAACTGAACATATCAGAATCTACCTTATAATACAGAACTTGAATCACTATCAACCCTTCACAAAACACTAATAGGATCAGTATAATCCCTTAAAGAATATAGCTTAAGATCCACCACACAAAGAACTTGGATCGCTATCATTCCATGCCGAACAGTTGATCTTGCTATAAAAAAAAATATGGATTATTATCTAACCTTATCTTAAACACTTTACCTTCATGTGATATATTGTTACGATTTTTAAAAATTGTTTTATTATCTAGTACTACGTATTAAGTTTGCTTTTGATTATAAGCTGTGTAAAATCAAGCAAAAAACCTCACATTCCTTAGATTATGTGATTTTACATGAAGTTGTTTTATCATGTTAATTAGCCATGATTTATTTGTGTTGATGATTTTTTTTTTAATATTTTTAGTGTAGAAATTTTTTAAATGTTATGACATTTTTTTATGTATTGAAAATTTATATAGGTAGTGCAAAAAATTTTCATATTTTAAGTTTATTTAATTTTTTTTTGTTTTGTATATATACATAGAAATGGTCGTGTGGGAGATCTGGTTCATATAAAACAGAGTGCAATATTACTTATAATTTTTCTTGATAGCTTTATGAACTGCAAATTCAACATGTAAAAAAGATTTATATGAAGTACATGTCATGATTGTATAAATTGTTCTTGATTGAAAGTTTATTTATGTTTTCATTGATATATGTATAATTATAAAAATATTTTAAATTTGCTTAACAACTTTAAATTTTTTTACATTAACAATTTTATTTTTTTATAACAGGAAATCCAATTAAAAAATAAAATTTAACATCAAAACTGATTGTGCTTGCTGTTTGCAATATAGCTCAGCTTGGTCCATTTTATGAGAATAGGTAGATAAATCCAGCTGTACAAGGATTTGTGGGGTGCCCTATAGTAGTCACTCTGTCTTATTATTATTCCAACCACAAATTTTAAGGGTGTTTTTTTCTAATATAACCTTTCTAGATCACCTGAGCTGAAAGCTCAAATGAGTTTTTCTGATCACACGTCCCTCTGTCCTTCCCTTTGTCCCAGTTGGTTTTCCGCACTTTTTTTTTCTAATCGTTCGTAGATATTTAGCTGATTTTAGTTAATTAGGTACAGGTGAAGTTTGAATTTCATCTTGCATCATTCATTTGACTTTTGACAGAATTATGGCATTTTTTGATTTTTTACAATAATTATTGGGATTACCATTGGGTATGATCGGGTTCGTGATACACTAATGTAATATTCCAAAGGAGCTGCTGCCTATCCTACAGAAAGAAGGGGAATCCGGTAGGGGGCGTGTATTGCTTATACAATACGCTGTACTTCAGAAACCTTGTTAATAATACATGATTAATATCTTAATAGACTTAAAATGAAAGAAAAGATTTATTGAACATTCACTTATATCCAAGAATATTTCAAATATGGTGATGATTTAAATTTAAAAACTTAATTGCAATGGAAAATATCTACCCCCTCCCCCCCCCCACTTATAAGTCCCCTACCGGTGAAACCGGAGGAGACTATAGGCCTCCTCTGAGTCTGTTAGTCGATCTGTATGTCTTACTTGGTTTTCCGTACAAATTTTTTAAACCCTAGTTACAGATACATGTATAGAGCTGATTTTAGGTAGGTGAGTGTAAAGGTGAAGTCAGTGTATTTTGAGATGCAAATCAATTTTGAATGTCGTTTCAATGATTTTTGACAGAATTATGACATTTTTATTTTTTCATAATGGTTTCAAATGTGCTTCGTGCTGCGCTAAACTCCCAAAGTCTACGTATTAAATATGAAGCGAGAAAGACACGTTAACATGAGTTGAAATTTTGTCTTTATGTGGATTATTTTTAGGTTAAAGACATGCACACGATAACCTCAAAACTTTAACATCAAGCAGTTTTACATATACCTTGGTCATAACTTTTGCATCAAATATTACATGACATCATGATCGTGAAAAAAACGGAAAAATCCGTCGTCAATTCAGTGTATAAGTAATGGACTAAAATATGAAAAACGCCAGTCAGCATTTGACTCAATGATAAATTATATTTGCTGACAAGGTCATTGTATCGACCATAGAAGTTACGAAATGATGACTTTAAACGAGACTGCTGATATTCTTGTTTTATCAAATTGCTTGACAATAATTTACTTCGTTTTAGAAATTGTTCATACATTGCTGCATAAGTAATGAAAAAATAACCGTTCAAAAAAAAAAATACCCCACTATACATCCCTCTAGCAACTGAGTGGGCGTGTGAAACCACTGAGTGAGCATATCGAACCACTTACTGGTGTGTCTAACCAGTGAGAAGTTGTGTTTAACCACTGAGTTGGCGTGTGTGACCACTGAGTGAGCATATCGAACCACTTACTGGTGTGTCTAACCAGTGAGAAGTTGTGTTTAACCACTAAGTGGGCGTGTGTGACCACTGAGTGAGCATATCGAACCACTTACTGGTGTGTCTAACCAGTGAGAAGTTGTGTTTAACCACTAAGTGGGCGTGTGAAACCACTGAGTGAGCATATTGAACCACTTACTGGTGTGTCTAACCAGTGAGAAGTTGTGTTTTACCACTGAGTTGGCGTGTGTGACCACTGAGTGGGTAAGTCTCACCACTGATGGGCATTCAAAAGGTACCCACTAATGGCTAATGGTAACCACTGATTGGGTGTGTCCAACCACAGAGTGGGCATGTGTAACCACTGAGTGGGTGTGTCTAACCACAGGTGTGTGTAACTAATGAGTGGGTGTGTCTAACCACTGAGTGGGCATGTAACCATTGAGAAGATGTGTTTAACCAGTTAGTGGGCTTCTGTAACCATTGAGTGGTTGTGTCTAACCACTTAGTGGACCTATTTAACTATTGAAAGGGCGTGTTTAACTACTGATCGGGCTTGTGTAACCACCGACCAGGCGTGTCTTACCACTAAGTGGGCGTGTCTAACCACTGAGTGAGCGTGTCTATCCGATGAGTAGGTGTGTCTAACCACTGAGTAGGTGTGTCTAACTACTGAGTGGGCGTGTCTAACCACTGAGTAGGCGTGTCTAACCAATGAACAGGCATGTCCAACTACTGAGAGGGCTTGTGTAACCATTGAGAGGGGGTGTCTAACCACTGAACGGCAATGTCTAACGTCCTGAGGACCTTGGCCTCAGGAGGTATGGAATAAAACCCAGGGTAAATCCTCGTACACCCTTGATTGAACCTGGATGACCCCTATTATTCAAAGTGGGGGTATTAAAATGTAGCCTTCTCTGAAAAAGATCAAGACATTTTGATTTATCTCAGGTTTATTTACATTTTATGTACAACATTTTGTCAAATGCTGCCTTGTGGAGGTTACTTTTCATAGATCAACAAATGTTTACTGGAATTATAATCTGTCAAGTTAACTTATAGTCTACTTTATTTTCTATTTTTAAGTGACATATCTTGACTCAAACTGAGTTTAACTAAATCATCATAATTTTTGCATCATCATACAATCAAAGTTTTTATCATAATTCTTGCAAAAAAAAAATTCTAGAAATTGAGCAAACTTTACAATGAGAAAGATTTTTCTAAGTTGTAAGAACTTGTTACCAATTCCTTAGTATGAATTATACAATAAAATACGTTCAAAACAAACACAACAGAGTCAGTAAACTGATGAAGAATGAAATTTAAACACAAAATTCACTCCCTTTTGTGCTTTAAAAGCATTTAATTTACAATATTTGTAATTTAAGAGAAAAAGAAATTAAAACAAAAGTCTTATAACAATGTAAATCCTTAAACATGAAATTCAGGGTGAGACAAAGAAACTGACTTTGATTTAAAAAAAACAAAAACAAAAATGCCCCCCCCCCAAAAAAAAAAAAACAACATAAAAACAAACATACAACTATTTTCCTGTTACCAAAACATCTGATAGTTTTTTCTTTACATCAACTAAATGTAGTTATCTACTTTTAAGAAGAATCAGCTGCAATCAAATTTCAAAGAAGTCGCCAGTTTCCATACTTTACCATTCAGAGATGTACACATGTACTAAGGAATCCGTACAAAACACAAAGAATAGATATTTACAATGCTTGATATAAAATATTGCAGTTTGACACCCAAGCGTCAGGGGAAGGTCTATTGACAGAGAACAATGGTATGACATCTGAATATTGTGAGGGGTTTTAAATTCAAAATGTCAACAACAACAAATTAATTTTACTACCAATTTGGTTTCACCGTAAATTTACTAGATTTAAATTTGAATTTACTAAATTATTTCTAATTCTGATAATCAAGACAATTTTTCTCTATTCAATTATATCTCAATTCTCAACAGAGAATTTTTTTAATATCAGAAATAGATTCTGATTTTCAAGAAAAGTGTAAACTATTTATTATAAACAATTTAGACCTTCACAAAGTGAAAGTAAAACAATACTGGTATCATACAGATGAACATAAGAAACACAATGAAAAATTCTAAAATATTTTGATATTTCTAAAATAAAACCAGTATATTTGTTTATATATACAATTTGACTGTACAGTCAAAAAATAATATTCGTGAATAATAAATAGAATATACTAAAATTACATAATTCTTTTTAAAACTTTACATAACAAATACGTTAGCAACATATAACTCGACTTCTATAAATAAATACTGTACCATAACTCATGCAGTTTATCAAGCTTCAAAGAAAGGCACTTTTTTGTACCTTCATTCAGATGTACTGACAAGATATTTTACACAGAAGTTTGGTAGTGCTAAATCATAATATTGTGATAATGAATTATACTCCCAGACCTGTGTTTTAGCTTAATTTAAAATATTCTTTAACTTAACAAGTACATGTAAAGCCAATATATACAAAATCTTTGATCAGCAGTTTTACTTGTGCTTGACAGAATCTAATTCATACACCCACTTTAACTTGACAAAAAAAGAATATACATAATTTGTTATACCGTTAACATTACCAAGATAAAACAAAAACTATGGCTCGCCGATTGGTTCAAAAATATTTTCTGCAAAACGATCAAGATTTTATACACGAGCTAGATGAAAAATATACACGATCGAGTAAAATAAAAATGCACGTATAGGTAAAAATTGCACATAGTTTGAAAGATTTTAACACAAACATAATGAAAAAATTCGAATCCGAAATTTTTTACACGATTAAGGGGTATAATATGCACAAACAAAAATCAAAAATTGCACGAGCAGAGGAAACTGAAAATTACACAAACAATTTTACTGCGCATACAGATGCGCATATCATTATTATGCACATAGAATATTCATTGTGTTCTTGCTTTTCTGTACTCTTTACTCTTCATGTATACTTAGCTGGATGTATCCGAGAATGGAAATTAAATGGCGTTGATGATGGCATGTGCTTTACTTTGCATTTTTATTTCTTTGCTAAAACTTGATCCGATATCTAGCTAATGCCAATCGAACAAATGAAGTGTTTCCATGTGATCTTTATGTGAGAATACTTCAAAGTTTTTCGAAAATATTATGTTTTTCTTATATTGACCGTGATCCTATAACCAATATATGGAGGTATCATTTGGTGCCGGAAACTGTGACAAGAAGGAATCGTATAATGCGGGGTAAAAAAAACAAACAACAATGCATATGATGCACTCGACTCCGAACAAAAAGTACCTAACGATAAATATTATACGGCTGACAAGGATCTTGATTTTCTGAAAAAAAAAGTTAAATAAACTCTCTATAGCTTTTGAAAATTTCTAATTTATAGATACAACTTTAACGGAAATCACTCGTATAAATATAAAATTAACACTTGAATAATTTATATAATCAAACGATAAATAAAGTTGATTCTTCATGAAATTAGCAGAAATATTGCTGATTATAATCTTTAAGCTGTAGAATTAATTTTTGTACTTTTCGTTTGTACCTATTTAAATTTCTTTACCACTCGGAATAGGAAATTATATATACCTATATTCATTTGCCTGGATATTATTTTATTTTTAAACTTAATAAAGTTGGGATTACCTTAGATGTACACAGCATGTATTTAGATCTAACGTCAAACTTAAAAAAATATTTTATTCTTATAACACACGTATTCATACTTATAGAATATCAGAATATCAGTTTTTGTTGGAGATCTTTAGCCTACTTTGTTATGAATTCCTTCCACGAAATTGCATATGTTCAGTTATAAACTACTCAATAAAAAATAAGACATTTCTTGTAAGCGTTACCCTCATTCGTAATGGCGATTACATGATAAATGTTTTCATTTTAATAAAAAGGACCAGATAAAGGGAGAATATATATACTCTATGTACTTTATTTACATGAGAAAAATAGGATGCAATAAAAAAAGAATGGATACAGCAGTGTCATAGAACGTGTTTAATCACTCTTGAAAAATGCAAATAATTCATGTTCTTCATGGAGCTTGATGTTTGGCAAATATTTTCCAAGACAACAAATTCTGTTTTCATTTCAAATTCGACTCGTAAGATTGTTTTTTTTTATCCCAATACATGTATATGGCCATTATAAAAAAAGAACTTGCTTGTTAATTAGGTTTTTTAGGTAATTTAGCACCCCCCCTCTCAACGCCCCCTCACTTTAAAAAGTGATATTACATATGTATTTGAATAATATTATAATTTTAAATTGTTTATCTCCTTTATATGCATTATACCTATTCAAAAATAATCTGCATGAAAAACAGAAATTAAGCTTAAATTCACATAAGTAAAGCGACTGTATAATTGTACTTCATTTTCCTGGATACATGTATTTATGTATTCACCACAAGTTGTTCAAAATTTAAGACTACATGTACTACTTTTTCACATTTATAGCTATTTCAAAAATGATATATTCGTTTCAATATTAAAATTAAAGTTGCGCATATTATTCGCTCTTTTTTTTACTGTCGACTTCTAATAATGTATCGGGCAAATTCCACAACCCAGATGGCAGCAACATTGCTTTAAAATCTCTGTATGAATATTGCTAGTAACCTTCAATCAAAAGGTATCATTGATGGTCAAATAACTATAAATCGATTGGCGTACAAGTGTCTTTCATTCCAGCACCAGCAGGGGGGGATCTCTTGATATGAAAAGTTCACTCATCCACATCCTTAATTATTATCAAAGTACACACAGTGGGTGGTGGAGAAGAGTTTGATTTGTTGTTAACGCTCCTGTATTACATCACATGCTGTTTTCATTTACTCACCTTTAGTTCTATGATAATATCATTGTTTTGAACTTTCAAAAGATATTGCTATATAGAGGAATGACATAAAAAAATCTAACAATTAAACACGCAACTGAAAATATATACGCACCCCCCTTTTACGTTATCTATACATGTGTAGAATATTTTAAGGACAGACTAGACGTTCCTTAATAATAGAAACTGGTTTAGATATCAAAATGTTACTAAAATTTTGAATATTTTCATACATAACGAAGATATACAAAACAGATTTTGAGGAACGTCTCGTATGACCTTAATCAGGGGTGGTAATTTATATGCATATTGTTTGCCTGTATTAAAAACGTTGTGCAAAGTCTTGAGAGTCTAGCGTAATTCTGAAAGACTGAATCTTCTTATAAAGATTAATATTGTTAACACATTACTCATCCTCTTGTTTTGTAACGTTTCAAGCATCCAAGCCACACTGAACGGTTCTCTAATGAATATTAATGTAATGTGCGCAATGAGGATGCGTCGTATATCATGTCGATTTTGTATTCTCACTTTTGCAGTTTTCGTTTTAACGTTTGTGTAATTTTCTCATTATATTGTGTAAATATTTTGTTGATTGTGTAGTTTTTGTATAGTTTGTGTTAATTTCAATAAGTTTGTGTATATTTTCCGCACTTTGTGTTAGTTTTGACTTACTCGTGTAATTTTAGTTTAAGGTCGTGCAGAAAATACTTTTGAACCAATCGGCGTGCCATAAAAAACGTCCAAACCACTACATACACATGTATTTCAGTTGGATTCATAAAAAGTTCAATAAATTTTTCATCTTGAAACACCCACATTTTACTCCCATCTCACCCTCTTACCATCAGATAATTCTCTAGAAACACCCTTATTTTACCCCCATCTTGCCCTCTTACCATCAGATAATTCTCTACTGGTATGTTGGAGTTTCTTAAATCTGCACACAACACAGCTATCACCAGGAAATACATTCTCCGAGTCCTTGTAACTGCCCGTAGCCCAAGGTTGTGACTACACTGTATTTTATTTAGCATGACTGTACAAAATTTGGTGAAAATTGATCTTACTTCTGATGCTTCGGAGGTCCATGTTTGATCTGCTCCTATGTTGTATTGTTTTATGGACTTTGATATTGAATACTGATCGTTATCTCCATATCCTTAAGCTTCAATTAGAACAAGTTAGCTGAGATTTTTTTCAGGGCATTGTTTAATGTTCTTATTTATGTATAAATGTGCAAGAGATTTAATGTTGGGCTTGAATTAATGGAAATTTCTTTCAATGAAAGGTGCTAAAAAGAATACACATGATTACTTAGCTCGGGTCATTTGCAACCTAAGGTTCTAAAAACTTAAGGGACATGGCATACCTTCTGGTGATGAGCAACCTTTAAGTCCTGCATGACCTTTAATATTTCTCCTTCGGAGTCCTTGAACCCTGACCTTATCTCCAGTAACCTTGATACATCATCATAATTCTCCCCACTGGTCATTGTAAATAAAGAATCAAAAGAGAAAGCAGTCGATGATTCCTACCTCACAAAACCTTATTTCAGGGGTGGAGTGGACATGTTTACAGGAGTTTACAGGAGTTTACAGGATTTTCAGAATCAAAATAATTCCTACATAATGGTTTTCGAGCAGGAATGATTCCTACCTCACTAAATCTTATTTCTGGGGTTGAGTCGACATGTAAAAACATTTTTTTTTAATTTAAAATTTAACTCCCCAACTCTGAGTTTTACAGCATCTGCAACAGTTTTACGGGGGTTGTTCCGTAAAATCGTGGACAAGTTGTCTAATGTGAAAAAGAAACATCACTGAGTTCTGAATTTTTCACTATTATTTAGTCCATATTTTAGTAATGTACATAGCAAATTTCAGATAAATATATGCATAAATAAACAAATTATGAGATTTTATGCCATGTATTGTATCACCTTACGGCGCATGGATTATAACGTCAAAGTGTCTAACTCAGCGTCATGTTTTATCTTTGCTGAAAATGAAGTTGGATGAGTCCGACTTAAACTTAGGAATTTCATTGATACACATTCTTTAGTCTCCATAAACAGTCGAAGAACCTATATTGGCCCCATCATGCGATCTTCTGAGGATTTATTAGTAAGTTACGGACAATATTCTCACCATCATTCAACTTATAGAAAATCTCGTATCGGCGGTCTACTGTGACAGCGTCTTTTGCTATAACAATAGGAGTTTGTCCCTATGTTTTGCACTCCCCGGGGTCTCGATCAAAAAAGACTTCGCTAAGAAAACTCCCATTTCATTTGTATACTTAAGATACGGTGATATTTTTATAATCTTTTTTCTTCTATGGTCATTTCAAGTCTCTTAAGGTGTCATAACAACATCGAAATAAAACTGAACTGCTCTCCGGTGCGCCGTAACGTCATAAAACGTCGCCATTTTTCGTGTGTTGTGTTTACCACTTTCTCATTTCGAATGCTCGAGAAACTGCCAAAAATTGACCAAATGCCTTGAAATTTTTACAAAGACTACAAAATTAATTGTGGAATCGAATTAGGATAATTTTAATCCAAATCATATGTATTTAAAACTTTTATTTTGAAATAAAACTTGTGTACTCTTTAATAAAACCTTGGTTTTTTGACCATGCACCGTAGTACAATACTCTGTGCTCATTCAAGCATAATAAAATCTTTATTTTTGCCTATATTTTATCAAAAAAATTATCATGCACTTAAATATGATAAATAAACATTTACTGAAATTTTCAGCTTAGTGCGCCCATTACTTTTCGAGAAAAACGTTTTGTCCACGATTTTATGGGACAACCCTCGTATAACACAATGTAAGACCTTCACCATTAATCGGATATCACTCAACTTCAACCAACTAAGATATTTAGTAATGACATTAAATCTAACAATTGTAGCCTCGGTAAGGAGACTTAATTATAAACTGATTTATTTTTCTACAATTACACCGAAATCAGTATCTCCTAGTACCTAATGCTTTCTTGTTACAAGTCAAAAGAATAATGTATATAGAAAAATCAGGAAGATATGTTACAATGTTGAATAATATTCCCTGAAATTCTTACAAAATGAGCAAACCATGTCTTGATACATTCTCATGCATGAACTGTAATACTTAAGCAAATCAGGAATATTAAGAAAACTAGAAAAAAAAAACTTTTGTCTTTAATTACACGTCAATTAAATAAACCCCTCGACAATGTTCATTTCGTCTTGATTACTGATTGGGAAATAATAATAATTGTCTTTATACACTGTACATGGGTCTTTACATTTCATCTTGATTACTGATTGGGAAATAATTGTCTTTATACACTGTACATGGGTCTTTACATTTCATCTTGATTACTGATTGGGAAATAATTGTCTTTATACACTCACTGTCCATGCGTCTTTACATTTCATCTTGATTACTGATTGGGAAATAATTGTCTTTATACACTGTACATGTGCCTTTACAGCTACTGTCAAATCACTAATTTTCGGGGTGGGGTTTATTTTGTTTTTCAAGGTATGAGGAGAGCCAAGAATTTATGTCCACCATGAAATGTAATTTTTCATAGATATTACTACTAAAAAATTCTTCATCCGTGAAATTAAATCCCCATGAACTCATACTTTTTCCTTAAACCACGAAAATTTGACCCCTCGAAAATATGTGATTTTACAGCTATCTTTACAATGTTAGACAAGTGGACTTATTGCAGCTGTCTTTACAATGTTAGACAAGTCGACTTATTTCAGCTCTCTTTACAATAGTAGACAATCGACTTATTACACCTATTTTTACAATGTTAGACAAGTCGAGTTATTACAGCTATCTTTACAATGTTAGACAAGTCGACTTATTTTCACTCCTATGTCAAACGATATATCCTGGTAAGCTTGCGATATAATATACTACAGAGTCTGACACAATGGTAATTTTCACTCCTATGTCGAAACGATATATCCTTGTGAGCTTGCGATAAAACATACTACAAAGTCTGACACACCGGTCAGACCACTGGTAAGGGGGGGGGGGCACCTCCTTATGATTAAAAAATTCCCTCGAGTGACGTTAAACACAAGCTACCTTTAATTTCCTGAGTGGCCCATAAAACTTAGATGACCTTACTTTTGATCTCAGTCTCACTATTCCGCTATAAGTTACTTTGGAGAAAGTAAGACTGAGATCAAAAGTGAACTTGTCTAAGTTTTATTGTCCCCAGACCAGATGTCAAATAAATATTTGTTTGTTAAAAGAATATACTTTAACCAAATCTGAAGAATGTTCTTCATATTGAGGCCAAATGAGAGGTCCATATGCAACTAAATTACCTGGATCAACTAAATTACCTGGATCAACTAAATTACCTTGATCCAGTAAATGTTCAACCAAGGCTCTTTCGTTACTCCCTACCAAGATATTGACAGTAGTGAAGGAAAAACTTCATGAATACTCTGCAATTACAATATATTTAAGAAGTGGAGTGAATCAGATGTGGATACTCAAAATTTCCGAAGAACTTTTGGACAATTTGAAATCACAAGATTTTATCAAAATCAACAGTTTAAAACCTTACGACTTTTCAACTTTATACACAACCATTCCCCAAGACAAATTAAGGCCCATACTTTTTGCTATTATTGACAGCTGCTTTTTCAATAAAAATGCAACTCGTAAATTTACCTATCTAGTTATGGTCATTTAGAAAGTTATTTTGTTAAAACACATTCTGATTGCACACACAGGTACTCTAAGTTGATATCAAAGATACGCTTGTGTTTCTGATTGACAATATTTATGTGGTTTTTGGAGACAAGATATTCCAACAATCTATTAAAAACCCATGGGTACCAACTGCGCCCCGTTATTAGCAGACCTATTATTATATTCATATGAAGCAGAATTTGTGCATAATCTTATGGGTGAAAAGAAAACACGTGCTGTGGGCTTCAACTCGACATTTCGATATATCGACGACGTATTGTCAGTGAACAATGGTAATGTCCATTCCTACGTCGACAGATATATCCTGGTGAGCTTGAGATAAAAGATACCACAGAGTCTGACACATATGTTTCATACTTGGATATTTAACTTGAAAAAGACATTAATGGTAATCTAACAACCCAGCTATATGATAAACGTAATGCTTTTCTATCAACTTCCCTTACTTATGCAGCAATGTACCTTCATCACCTGCATTAGAGTATATATATATATATATATATATATATATATATATATATATATATATATATATATATATATATATATATATATATATATATATATATATATATATATATATATATATATCACAGTTGATTCGATATGCATGAGCATGCTCTTCGTATGAACAATTTCTACAACGAGGTAAATTATGGACGAGCAAGTTGATGAAACAAGAATATCAATATTTTCGTTTAAAGTCCTCATTTCGTAAGTTCTATGGTCGATACATAGACCTTGTCAGCAAATGCAATTTATCATTGAGTCAAATGCTGACTGACTTTTTTCAAACTAATTGTTAGTACATTATTTATACACTGAATTGACAACAGATTTTCCCGTTATTTCCCGATCACGACGATGAGAACACGGCGGGTGTGACTGGTCAGCAGGGGATGCTCACTCCTCCATGGCACCTGATTATACCTCTGATGTTTCGGAGGTCCGTGTTTGCTCTGCTCTTAATTTGTATTGTTTTATGGACTTTGAGATTGAATACTGTTCTTTATCTTCATATCATTCTGTAAAACACATATTTATTCACCATAATTTAGTTCCCATAGAGGCTATCTATAAGTAAAAAACAACTCTTTGTAAAAATCAACGAACAATATAAAGGCAAGAAGTTAATCAAATTTAAAGACTTTTAACATTTGTTTAAGGACAAATTCTCTCCCTATAGATTATGTTTATTAATAAAGGCACATTCTTTAATTTGTTTTATTAAAGGAACAATAATGTGTTTAAAGAAGTTGGAAATATTAACTCTTTACAACTTACTGAACTGTAATACAACATACACTAAATGTTCACGTCATAGAAATAGAAATTTACCATTTCCCCGCAAGCACCTTTTAGCGTGGTACACGTTTCTCTAAAGTTTAGCGTAAATACTATTATGACGCTACATTCTAATACAAAAATGACTTTTCTTCTTTGGTGAGATTTTTGCAAGCATAAAATAGAAGAAAATTGACATTAAATTAACGATTAAATGAGCTTTTTAAAGTGCGTGAAAATGCATGATTTCGGGGAAACGGTATATGCGTGATTTTGCGTTAGAAATAGAAAATGGTTCATGCGTTAAAATGCGTGATTGCGGGGAAGGGGGTTAAATGTTTGATTTCGGAAATACGAGACGAAAAATGCCTATATATGCATTTGTAGACATACATAATGCAATTGCTGTATATGTCAACATTTGTCCAGTATCTATTCACTTGAATTTTATTTAATAATAACATATGATGATCTTTGATTAAAGTAAAATATTGATAGATATATGGACCTCTATACTGGCATTGCTATTCCCGTAAGTCCCGAGAACAAAGGTAGGTAAATAACAGCATTGATGTGACTGTTGATTCAAATACAGATCGATCAAGAAAAGGACTTTTCCATCATACACCATCGTTTTCAATAATACAATTCTCAAAGAGCTTTCTAGCCCCAAAGTACTCAGTAGAAACGTGTCATATGTGCATATTTGTTAATTTATCATAAAACATTCTATAAATCCATTGAAGCATGTTAGATATGAAGTACACAATACATAAGTAAAATAAACATATCATCACAAGCCACAGAGTAGGATAGCAAATCTCTGTACTAATAAAGATATAACATACGTGTATATACAAATAAACAAGTGACATTTTGTAAATATTTTGATCCAACTGGATATAAAGTTTACAATACAAAAGCAAAATGAAATAAACATATTATCACAATCAACAAAGTAATGGGTCTCAAATCTGGGTTTTTAAAAATTTGCAATCGTGAAAATATCCCCTTCTCTTTCGACACTTTCATACAAGTATGAATTATGTAGCTACTCTATAAAAAAAGTTACAAGAAGTAAGGTACACAATCGTTGAAATAAAACTATCTCGCACTTACCATTTCAATGTACAATTTCACATTGAAATGGAAATATAAGGATTAACTGTCAATCACGTTCCATTCGAGAATTATTAACTTATGTATAGACGTAACCATAATTATGCCAGTGAAGGTCTTCAAATTTTGACCTTCACTCAGCTCTCTGGGCCATTGAGCAGTGAGGGTCTTTATCCTTCCAACTCCTGACGTGACACAGAACCTCGGCTTTTAAGGTCTTATCCGAAGGAACCGAAACTTTCACTTCAAGTGCCGAGCGCATAGAGAAGGAGCAGTTGCTGCCCATTTTGTTTTATCGACTTAGGTCAGTCGCGGCTGACATTTGAACTCACGATCTCCCGTTCACGGAGCAAGTGCTTCATCAACTGAGCTACCGTGAACGGTTGCATTTAGTAGAGTGTAACGTTGAAAATTTTCACCCTTAAAAATTATTGCCAACTTCGGTTGACAATGGTTTTCTTGGGGTGTGTTTTTCAATGTAACACTCAACAATATGCAAAATTTGTATTATAACAGCCCCTGATTCCTTTCTTAGCGTTAGTGTCTCCATATTATATATATATATATATATATATATATATATATATATATATATATATATATATATATATATATATATATATATATATATATATATATATATATATATATATATATATATATATATATATATATATATATATATATATATATATATATATATATATATATATATATATATATATGGCGTCTCCATATGAGTGAATAATTCTCCAGAGGTACGTTAAACAATA
The DNA here is from genome assembly GCA_003671525.1 of Saccostrea glomerata. Lineage (NCBI taxonomy): Eukaryota > Metazoa > Mollusca > Bivalvia > Ostreida > Ostreidae > Saccostrea > Saccostrea glomerata. The sequence goes on from PRKT01000332.1 coordinate 310,672, forward strand.
TACAATCAATCAATCCATATCATATAGGTTATCCAAGCACTTTTTTCCAATGAAGTTTTTTAAATCTTTCGCAGATAGCTGACCACATGTCATTGAATTCTGAGAGTTGGAGGCCGAACTCATGTTTCGTTAAAAATGTTAACTCTGTTCTTTATTTTTGATATCCTCTCCATATGTTCAAGGTATATCAGCATAGCTTCCTTTCAATTTCCTTAATATATATAGTTATAGCTTGATAAGAAGCACATAAAATGTTAAGTTTTTCACATATTTTCCATTGTTTAGCACCATTTTCTATGATAATTGTAATCTCACTAGAATACGTTTTGGAAAAAGTTGTACTTGTCCATCATTAATAAACAGTTCCACATCCAGCACATATTTAACAAAGAAATTTTTAATCGTGTCATTTAAAGTTACAAATGAAGTAAATCTACCAAATCCTAAAATTACCTCAGTGCACAATTCTAAAGACTATCTATACATAAGTAACAATTGAAACTCTACACAAACTAGAAATATGTCCATAGGACATGAATGCCCCGACGAGGATATTTAGTAAAGCAACATGAAAATTTGAATGTGTAAAAAATTTAATCAGTTTGGTTCAGGTAGGGGTTATAGTTACTAAGGAATGAAAATGTAGGTCAGATCCAGCATCCGAAGCAAGTCTGTTAGTGTCCATCCCTAGATGCATCATCAATGCAAGTTTGGTTCAGGTAGGGCTTATAGTTACTTGGGAATAAAAATGTAGGTCAGATCCAGTATCTGAAGCAAGTCTAGTAGTGCCCATCCCTAGATTCATCATCCATGCAAGTTTGGTTCAGGCAGGGCTTATAGTTACTTGGGAATTAAAATATAGGTCAGATTCAGCATCCGAAGCAAGTCTAGTAGTGTCCATCCCTAGATGCATCATCCATGTAAGTTTGGTTCAGGCAGGGCTTATAGTTACTTGGAAATTAAAATATAGGTCAGATTCAGCATCCGAAGCAAGTCCGGTTGTGTCCATCCATAGATGCATCATCCATGCAAGTTTCGTTCAGGCAGGGCTTACAGTTACTTGGGAACGAAAATATAGGTCAGATTCAGCATCCGAAGCAAGTCTGGTAGTGTCCATCCCTAGATGCATCATCCATGCAAGTTTGGTTCAGGCAGGGCTTATAGTTACATGGGAATGAAAATAGAGGTCAGATTCAGCATCCGAAGCAAGTCCGGTTGTGTCCATCCATAGATGCCTCATCCATGCAAGTTTGATTCAGGCAGGGCTTATAGTTATTAGGGAATTAAAATATAGGTCAGATCCAGCATCCGAAGCAAGTCTGGTAGTGTCCAGCCCTAGATGCATCATCCATGCAAGTTTGGTTCAGGCAGGGTTTATAGTTATTAGGGAATTAAAATATAGGTCTGATCCAGCATCCGAAGCAAGTCTGGTAGTGTCCATCCCTAGATGCATCATCCATGCAAGTTTGGTTCAGGTAGGGCTTGTAGTTACTTGGGAATGAAAATGTAGGTCAGATTCAGCATCCGAAGCAAGTCTGGTAGTGTCCATCTCTATATGCATCATCTATGCAAGTTTGGTTTGGGTAGGGCTTATAGTTCCTTAGGAATGAACCTACTCCAAAAACTTTAACCTGGTCACTCATCAGGAAAATTTAGGTCAGATCCAGCATCCGAAGCAAGTCTGGTAGTGTTCATCCCTAGATGCATCGTCCATGAAAGTTTGGAATGGGTAGGGCTTATAGTTCCTTGAAAATGGACCTGCTCCAAAACCTTTAACCTGGTCACTTATCTGGAAAATGTAGGTCAGATCCAGCATCCTAAGCAAGTCTGGTAGTGTTCATCTCTAGATGCATCATCTGTGCAAGTTTGTATCAACATGTGAAGTTTGATAACACCAACTTGAATGGTATGTTCAAATCTGAGCTAAACACCAATTTAAGAAAAGTGAGGTCAAGGTCAAAGGAAAGGTCAGGGTTAAAAAAAGTTGATGCAGCTACATAGCTCTCATCTATATCTATCAGCATATGAAGTTTGATGAAAATATCTTAGATAGTTTCAAAGAAACTTAGCTTTGAACAGAGCTAAACGCAAAGTGTGACAAAGACGGAAGGACGGAAGGCGGACATGACAAACACTATATGCCCCGGCCATATTCATGGCGGGGCATAAAAACAGTTATCCCCAAAAATTACAAAACATATATTGAATAATGATTACAGAGGGTAATGAATCAAATATTATTACATGTCTATATGGGTGTATTTTTTAATTAGAGGGTAATGAATCAAATATAATAACCTGTCTATATGGGTGTATTTTTTTAATTATAGGGTAATGAATCAAATACAATTACATGTGTATACTGTATACAAGGAAATTTTCACCCCCGTTTTATTTTCGTCCCTTTCTATCCTTGATTGGGCGAATTTAAAATGGGGCAAATTCAAATTAAACCTCATAGTTTCTTAAACAGAACTATGACTGGGCGAATTTAAAACAGGGCAAAATTGTTCACAAATTCAAAAGGACGAAAATTACACGGGGCAAAAATAACCCTGTATACAGCATGAAATATAAACAAATCGATTCATATTACTTCTATTCAAATTCTTTTGATATAGCCGCCTGTCCGGTTAAAGCATCTCTTCTTGATTCGGGAAGTAAGGAGTTAATCCTTATCTCACGGGTTCGAATCCCAGTGTGGGACTTAAAGGGACATGGACACAGATTCAACTGAATTTTTAAAACCAATTTCAATGCTTACAAATCCTAAATAATGCTTCATCTAATGATCAGCAAAAATTTTAACATCATTTATTGATTAACATAAACAAACGAGATACAGAATTTAAGTTCTACAGAATGTAAACAAGGTTCGTGCCTTGTTTTTGCTTACATGTAGAAAATATATTTATAACAAAATGGAATTCAGAAAATCACTAGAAACTTTATAATAGTAATTAGAATTAACTTCTTTATTGAACTTATTTGCTCTAAAGGAACACACATTTGTACTCCTGGACATCAAGCAGTCAAACTGTTGGTGTGATTGTAATCAGCATTAAGCCCTCTACCACAATTATGAAATTCATGGCATCAGGGTCAGGGGTTCTAGTGTTAGAGACGATCCTTTGATATATGTTTGTATGATATGACCTCTATTTGACCTTGTTGTAGACTTATGTTTACCCTTTGCCCTCTATTTGACCTTGTAGATTCCCTTGAGAGAGACGGCCCTAGAGATGATCCTTCCATCTATTTATGTATAATTTGACCTTTATTTGACCTTGTAGATTCAACTGAGAGAGACTGCCCTAGAGATGATCCTTCGATCTATTTATGTATGATTTGACCTCTATTTGACCTTGTAGATTCCCCTGAGAGAGACGGCCCTAGAGATGATCCTTCGATCTATTCAGCGTCATCAGAAGAGCATTCTTATTGTGCCCCCCGGCTGTAGGACGCTGGTCAATCTCACTTGTAGCCTTCAGGAAAATCTTGACAACTTCCTCTCCTCAGGTAAGTCTAGAAAACAGGTCAATCTCAGAAACTGGTCAATCTCCAATACATTTCAATCTCCAGAACAGGAAAACAGGTAAATCTTTAATACAGGTAAACAGGTCAATTTCTAATGCAGGTAGACAGGTCAATCTCTAATACAGGTAAACAGGTCAATCTTTAAAACAGGTAAACAGGTCAATCTTTATACAGGTAAACCAGGTCAATCTCAAAAACAGGTAAACAGGTCAATCTCCAATACAGGTAAACAGGTCAATCTCTAAAACAGGTAAACAGGTCAATCTCCAATACAGGTAAACAGGTCAATCTCCAAAACAGGTAAACTGGTCAATCTTTAATACAGGTAAACCAGGTCAATCTCCAAAACAGGTAAACAGGTCAATCTCCAATACAGGTAAACAGGTCAATCTCCAAACAGGTAAACAGGTCAATCTCCAATACAGGTAAACAGGTCAATCTCTAAAACAGGTAAACAGGTCAATCTCCAAAACAGGTAAACTGGTCAATCTCTTAAACAGGTAAATCTTTAATACAGGTAAACAGGTCAATCTCTAATGCAGGTAAACAGGTCAATCTTCAATACAGGTAAACAGGTCAATCTCTAATACAGGTAAGCAGGTCATTCTGTAATACAGGTAAACAGGTAAATCTATAATACAGGTAAACAGGTCAATCTCTAATGCAGGTAAACAGGTCAATCTTCAATACAGGTAAGCAGGTCAATCTCTAATACAGGTAAGCAGGTCAATCTCTAATGCACGTAAGCAGATCAATTTTTAATTCAGGTAAACAGGTCAATCTTTAAAACAGGTAAACAGTTCAATCTTTAATACAGGTAAACAGGTCAATCTCTAATAAGGTTAACTGGTTAATTTCCAAAATAGGAAAATTTCCAAAGGAAAGGATCTTTAAGAATCTTCACCTGAGGAGTGGTGTGGATCATGGGCAGATTTTTATTTACTGTGTAGGGACAAAACATAGCAAGCATATTGTTTTTACATTGTTAGCGATGGATCTTGAAGCTGTAGCGAGTTACGATGTGTTACTGTGACACATCTATTATATGATATTTAATCTTTTCTTTTTTGGTCAACAGACACGGAATTTTCACCGGAGGTCGGGGAAGCTGTAGAGAGATACGACGCTTTACTGAGACACATCTTCCAGCACGCTGTCCCGGTGATCCAGTCCGTACTACAGGAATACCCAAACAACCTGGACGTGAAAACCGAGGGTCGACGATTCCTCTACAACTACTCTAAAATGACGCAGTTCACGTAAGCCTGATTAAAATTGTCAATGACTTGTTCTAATTACAAACAGACAGTTTAAAATCAATTAAAAGAAATTTCTCTTTTTAAGAGGAAAGTTTAAGAAGAGCATATGAAACTTTGAAAACATTATTCTAACTTTAACTTTTTTCTCTCTTTTATTTTAATCGAAAAGCAAAAATGGTCAAACTTTGAAAATATTTATCTAATATATATTCAATTTTTTTCCTAAAGGGCAAAAATGGTCAAACTTTGAAAACATTTATCTAATATTAACTTTTTTTTTCAAAAGGCAAAAGAGAAAGTTACAATTTCTGTCTAAGTCAACACAAGACGAGGGAAGTCAGGAGCTCACAGAGACGTTAACGACCCCCAAAATGTTTGTGTCGAACGACCAGGAAGAGGAGCCCGCGGGAATTCTCAAAAAGACGGAAGAGAAAGGTTACATGGCTGCCCTGGATCGCAAAGTCCACTTTGCTGACAGAGAACCATTGGACTCCATGACCAGCTCAGAGGACGAATCTGACCTTGACCTTCAGACTACAGAGGTCAAGGCCAGGTTAGAGGTACAGGAGACTGTTATTCTGAGTGAGGAGGCTGCTGAAGCTTTGAGATTAAAATCTGTCGCAAGTCAGGAGGGCGTTCAAATGAGACGGAAAGAATTGGAAAAGGATGAGACGCGAGAGAGACGGTACACGTCGGAAATGAAAATTAACGTGAGTGGGAAGGGCCAGATCCAAGAGGTGGTCGCCAAGTGTGGTCAAACAGATATCACCATAGCAACCAACCCCACCCCTAGCAACCCAGTGTCCATATTTTGTCCTACAGTAAATTGTAGAGGTCATGTACGCAACTCGAAGCCCATTTGTCAACCTGACCCGATGTTTGATGCAAATGATATTCCAGCAGAGGAAAATCGATCTAAAGGAATTTTATCTAAAGACAATGAAGAGACATATAGAAATAATGATGGGAGTTCCACTCTTAATGAATGTCAGAGAAATAAGCCAAGAGAATATGACAGGAAAGAGGATAGTGCTGTGTTAGATCCGTCTGGTCAAGAAACATTAGACACAAGAATTGCTCAGTCTACAAACTCTCTGGACAAGAGTAACACTCAATCTTCAAACTCACAGGAAATGAGTAATTCAAACTCACAGGACAAGAGTAAGGCTCAGTCTTCAAACCCAAAGGACATGAGTAACACTCAGTCTACAAACTCACAAGACACAAATAAGACTCATTCTCTGATCTCACAGGATTCTACAGAGGAGGAAGATTATGTACCAATGGATTGGCCTCGCACTGATGGCCTCGGGACACAAGAGAATGGAGATACTTGTGAAGAAGTCTGCTTGAGAGAGAAGTCAGGTCAGAAGTCGGGAGTATTACGATACTCGCTGTCAGATGTGTCGTTATGTACCAAAGTCATCAGGCTACAGGTATTGGTGAAAAAAAACAGATATTTATAGCATTATTGTAACTACTGTAGATTTCTTATTTTTTGCAAGTACTTTTATTGCAAATCATCAAATGGGCTCTTTAAGGTCAGATTGGGAGAATAAAAATTTACAAATGGACGGTTGATCAATAGAATTTAAATGGATTTCAGCACTCTGAATATAAACGCGAGTCATTTTATTTAGCGAGTGATGCTTATGATGAAATTATGAGGAAATTAATTTGTTGAATATAATAAGTAATGTACAGTATTTGAATTTTAGTGTAATATGAAACAAACTGTACAGGTTTGCAGGAATCATATTTCTTATGATGCCTAATTGTTTTGGTTATCAGAATTACCTGAAAATAAGTGAACTTCATTATTTTTTGGGAAAAGACATTAAAAAAGTCAAATTTTTTTTCAAATATCTGTTTTAAACACTTTTTTTTCAATTTTAAGGTGACTCACCACATCAGCTCTTTGGTGTTTGGAGGTAAAGATGCTCAGGCTCTCTCTGTCATTGACAAACCCCTGCACAGTCTTTTAGAGATCAGTGGGGCACCACAAGGGTTACAGGCATATGTCAAATTTCAGTACAGCGACAGTAAAACCTTGATGGACCTTGATACAGCTTTCCTCATCAGCATTATAGACGCCATCAGATACAGGTTAGTACAATAAATGATGCCATCACATACATGTACAAGTATTTCCTAATTGATGCCAACATATACAGGTTAGTCCAAAAATGATGCCAACATATACAGGTTATTCCAATAACTGATGGCAAAAGAAATATGAGATGCATCAAACACAGGTCAGTCAAATAATTGACATTTTTAAATCAAAGGAGAAATTACTCTTTTTATGAAGTAATACGATAAAAACCCATGGTAAAAACACCATGGAACTGGCAGTCTTTGATGTGCAATGTATTATTTTTTTTTAAAGTAACTGTGTCTTGTGCATTACTGTGTTAGTAAATTTTCACCGTTTCCATGTTAAATGTATCTAGTAATCTTTTTTTAGGTCTCTCTTTCATGACCTTGTTCAGAAGAGTGTCCTTGAGGTCATGAACTGTATGTTTGGTAAATACAGCCTTGACGTCCTGAAGGTGGCCTTGACCTGTTTGACATCTGAGTTCCAGAACCAGCATATCCTGCCCCAGTTATCAGGTGTGTCTTACCATCCATCAATCTGTAGTCACAGCACAAGAGCACTTTACACAAACCAATCTGTAGTCACAGCACATGAACACTTCACATCCACCAATCTGTAGTCACAGCACAAGAATACTTTACATCCACCAATCTGTAGTCACAGCACAAGAGCAATCGGTAGTCACAGCACAATAGCACTTAACACAAACCAATCTGTAGTCACAGCACAAGAACACTTTACATCCACCAATCTGTAGTCACAGCACAAGAGCACTTTACATGCATCAATCTGTAGTCACAGCACAAGAGCAATCTGTAGTCACAGCACAAGAGCACTTTACATCCACCAATCTGTAGGCACAGCACAGAGAACTTTACATGCACCAATCTGTAGTCACAGCACAAGAGCACTTTACATAAACCAATCTGTAGGCACAGCACAGAGAACTTTACATGCACCAATCGGTAGTCACAGCACAAGAGCACTTTACACAAACCAATCTGTAGGCACAGCAAAGAGAACTTTACATGCACCAATCTGTAGTCACAGCACAAGAGCACTTTACATGCACCAATCAAAAGTCAAAGCACAAGTGCAATCTGTAGTCACAGCACAAGAGTACTTTACATCCACCAATCTGTAGTCACAGCACAGGAGTAATCTGTAGTCACAACACAAGAGCACTTTACATCCACCAATCTGTAGTCACAGCACGAGAGCAATCTGTAGTCACAGCACAAGAGCACTTTAAACAAACCAATCTGTAGTCACAGCACATGAACACTTTACATCCACCAATCTGTAGTCACAGCGCACGAGCAATCTGTAGTCACAGCATAAGAACACTTTACACAAACCAATCTGTAGTCACAGCACAAGAACACTTTACATGCACCAATCTGAAGTCACAGCACAAGAGCACTTTACATGCACCAATCTTTAGTCACAGCACAAGAGCAATCTGTAGTCACAGCACAAGAGCAATCGGTAGTCACAGCACAAGAGCACTTTACACAAACCAATCTGTAGGCACAGCAAAGATAACTTTACATGCACCAATCTGAAGTCACAGCACAAGAGCACTTTACATGCACCAATCTATAGTCACAGCACAAGAGCAATCTGTAGTCACAGCACAAGAGCACTTTACATCCACCAATCTATAGTCACAGCACAAGAGCAATCTGTAGTTACAGCACAAGAGCACTTAACACAAACCAATCTATAGTCACAAGACAGCACAAGAACACTTAACATGCACCAATCTGTAGTCACAACACAAGAACACTTTACATACACCAATCTGAAGTCACAGCACAAGAACACTCACATGCACCAATCTGTAGTCACAGCACAAAACAGTACAAGAACACTTTACATACACCAATCTATAGTCACAGCACAAGACTGCACAAGAACAATTTACATGCACCAATCTGTAGTCACAGCACAAGAACACTTTACATGCACCAATCTGTAGTCACAACACAAGAACACTTTACATCCATCAATCTGTAGTCATAGCACAAGAACACTAACATATATTCAGAAGAACTTTAAATTAATCTCTGTGTTTCTTTTTACCAAATTTCATCTTTTTTATGACAGAGTCCACATTTCTGAAGGAGGCAATGGAGATTATATCAAAATTATCAGGTGTTTTACAAACAGACATACCAGCAATACAGGAACTTCACAGGGTTGTCAGTGACATCACGCCCATAGAATGAAATGTCCCTCAACACCCTGATTGTCTGTAGAATAATGCCCCCATCTCTTCAGATGTTACATGACCCTCCATCCACCCATTCACAAACAGTGGTGGGGATGGGGGTGGGGTGGGGGTGGGGTTAAATGACATCACCTTCATTGAATGAAGAAGATCTTCCCAGTGAGGTGTCTGACACTAATCTGTTATCTTTTTGTTTTGGTGACTTCTACAAAACAGAATCTTTTGTTATTTAAATCACTTCAGGTCATGTATGAAAAGAATAACAATTAATTTATATAAAATAGTTTGTTAAGTTTAATAGAAATGTTATGTTGAATAATTACGTTTTACTAAATGCATGAGGTGCCATAAATTATTTGTATGCTAGGCAATAGTATTGTGTACTTATGAATTTAATTAAGGGAATAACTCACTTTAGTAAAAAAAAAAAAACCTGCTACTTATGTACAAAAAAATGAACTGGTTTTGTCAAATCTGGATCCTAACTATTTATAATCACTCCATTTGTAGCATGCTTATTTAAGGTGAACAGTTATGAGGAATTCGGTGCTATATAGATTCTACCACTGGCTGCACGTCAGCTTTTGTTCACTTTGGAATCGCTGTGTTAGAGATGGTTATACATAAATGAATGTAATATGATTGTATTGTCTCTAGATAATAACCGTTCCTTGTCTGTTGGTATTTACGCAATTGTTAATTTGATATTGAAAGTTTTTTGACAAATACTTTGAATTTGGTCAAACCAAATTTTAATCTGTTTTTTTTTTCATCATATATGGATATACTTGCAATTAATTTCTATAAAAATATGCTGTGTATATCCAATACAAGTTTTTTGAAAAACAATGGATATACATAACTATACAACATGCTGTATTGATATTGATCTTCAGTATGTTTTGATTTGTTATGAAATCCATAAGGGATAATTCAAACTTGCTCATTGACAAACCATATAATTTACAATAATTCCTAACCCCCCAACCTTACCTCAACCACAAATGAACTTATAGCATGATCTTACCTAGTAATTGAACATATAACAATCCACCCCCAAAGAACTTAGATCCATATCTACCCCCCGAAGAATTTGCATCCATATCTACCATCAAAGAACTTAGATCCATATCCACCCACAAAGAACTTAGACATATATCCACCCACAAAGAACTTAGATCCATATCCAAGTATATTTAATACAAGTTTTTTTAAGAAAAAAATGAATATGCATGATTATACAACATGCTGCATTAATATTGATCTTCAGTATGCTTTGATATGTCAGATTTGTTATGAAATCCATAAGGGATAATTCAAACTTGCTCATTGACAAACCATGTAATTTACAATAAATCCTAACCCCCCAACCTTACCTCAACCACAAATGAACTTATAGCATGATCTTACCTAGTAATTGAACATATAACAATCCACCCCCAAAGAACTTAGATTCATATCTACCCCAGAAGAATTTGAATCCATATCTACGATCAAAGAACATAGATCCATATCCATCAACAAAGAACTTAGATACATATCCACCAACAAAGAACTTAGATCCATATCCATCAACAAAGAACTTAGATCCATATCCATCCACAAAGAATTTAGATCCATATCCATCAATAAAAAGAACTTAAATACATATCCACCCACAAAGAACTTAGATCCATATCCATCAACAAAGAACTTAGATACATATCCACCAACAAAGAACTTAGATCCATATCCACCCACAAAGAACTTAGATCCATATCCATCAACAAAGAACTTAGATCCATATACTTCAACGAAGAACTTAGATACATATCCACCCACAAAGAACTTAGATCCATATCCACCCACAAAGAACTTAGATCCATATCCAACCACAAAGAACTTAGATCCATATCCAACCACAGAGAATTTGTGTCCATTCTATCAAACTGAACATATCAGAATCTACCTTATAATACAGAACTTGAATCACTATCAACCCTTCACAAAACACTAATAGGATCAGTATAAACCCTAAAAGAATATAGCTTAAGATCCAACCCACAAAGAACTTGGATCGCTATCATTCCATGCCGAACAGTTGATCTTGCTATAAAAAAAATATGGATTATTATCATACCTAATCTTAAACACTTTACCTTTATGTGATATATTGTTACGATTTTTAAAAATTGTTTTATTATCTAGTACTACGTATTAAGTTTGCTTTTGATTATAAGCTGTGTAAAATCAAGCAAAAAACCTCACATTCCTTAGATTGTTTGTTTTATCATGCTAATTAGCCATAATTTATTTGCGTTGATGATTCTTTTTTAATATTTTTAGTGTAGAAAATTTTTAGATGTTATAACATTTTTTTTATGTATTGAAAATTTATATAGTTAGTGCAAAAAATTTTCATGTTTTAAGTTTATTTAATTTTTTTTTTGTTTTGTATATATACATAGAAATGATCGTGTGGGAGATATTGTTCATATAAAACAAAGTGCAATATTACCTATAATTTTTATTGATAGCTTTATGAACTGCAAATTCAACATGTATAAAAGGTTAATATAAAGTACATGTCATGATTGTATAAATTGTTCTTGATTGAAAGTTTACTTATGTTTTCATTGATATATGTATAATTATAAAAATATTTTAAATTTGCTTAACAACTTAATTTTTTTTTACTTTAAAAATTTTATTTTTTTATAACAGGAAATCCAATTAATAAATAAAATTTAACATCAAAACTGATTGTGCTTGCTCTTAGCAATATAGCTCAGCTTGGTCCATGAGAATAGGTAGATGAATCCAGCTGTACAAGGATTTGCGGGTGCCCTATAGTAGTCACTCTGTCTTATTATTCCAACCACAAATTTTAAGGGTGTTTTTTTCTAATATTAACTTTTTAGATCACCTGAGCTGAAAGCTCAAATGAGCTTTTCTGATCACACGTCCCTCTGTCCTTCCCTTTGGCCCAGTTGGTTTTCCGCACTTTTTTTCTGATCGCTTGCAGATGTTGAGCTGATTTTAGGTAGGTGAGTGTACAGGTGAACTTTGAATTTCATCTTGCATCATTCATTTGACTTTTGACAGAATTATGGAATTTTTAATTTTTTACAATAATTAATGGATTAGAATTGGGTATGCGCGGGTTCGTGATACATAATGTAATATTCCAAAGGAGCTGCTGCCTATCTTACAGAGAGAAGGGGAATCCGGTAGGGGGCGTGTTTTGGTTATACAATACACTGTACTCTCAGAAACCTTTTGATTTTTAACAATCTAATTAAAATTAGATGTTAGATCCGCTCTCGCATACTTGCTACACTAACATCTAAAAACATCCCATAGAGGGTCACGTCAAAAGTCAAATTCGAAACACCTCTAGACTTTTTAGATTCGATTACGTCAACAAATATGCGATGATTTTGCAGCGACAATTTGATTGGTTGATAGATTTTGAACTCTGACGTGACCCTTTATGGGATGTTGTTAGATGTTGGTGTAGCGAGTATGCGAGCGGATCAAACATCTAATTTTAATTAGATTGGATTTTTAATAGACTTAAAATAAAAGAAAAGATTTATTGAAGCATTCACTTATAATCAAGAATATTTCAAATATGGTGATGCTTTAAATTCAAAAACTTAATAGCAATGGAAAATATCTCCCCACTCCTCCTCTACCGGTGAAAAAGGAGGAGACTATAGGCCTCCTTGAATCTGTTAGTCTGTCTGCCTTACTTGGTTTTCCGTACACTTTTTTAAACCCTAGTTGCAGATACATGTATAGAGCTGATTTTAAGTAGGTGAGTGTAAAGGTGAAGTGAGTGCATTTTGAGATACAAATCGATTTTGAATGTCGTTTCAATAATTTTTGACAGAATTATGACATTTTTATTTTTTCATAATGTGGTTCATGCTGCGCTAAACTCCCAAAGTTAACGTATCAAATATGAAGCGGGAAAGACACGTAAAAATGAGTTGAAATTTTGTCTTTATATGGATTATTTTTAAGTTAAAGACATGACACGATAACCTCAAAATTTTAACACCAAGCAGTTTTACATGTACCTTGGTCATAACGTTTGCATTAAATATTAAATGACATCATGATCGTGAAAAAACGAAAAAAATCTGTCGTCAATTCAGTGTATGAATAATGGACTAACAATTGATATAAAAAAACGCCAGTTATAGCATTTGACTTAATGATAAATTATATTTGCTGACAAGGCCATTGTATCGACCATAGAACTTACGAAATGATGACTTTAAACGAGACTGCTGATATTCTTGTTTCATCAAACTGTTTGACAATAATTTACCTCGTCTTAGAAATTGTTCATATATAGAGCATACTCTTGCGTATAGAATCAACTGAGATATATACACTCCGTATGCAGGTGATGAACTCAAGGTATATTGCTGCATAAGTATTGAAAAAATTATAAAACCCCAAATAACCGTTCCAAAAAAAAAACCCACTATACATCTCTCTAGCAATTGAGTGGACGTGTGAAACCACTGAGTGAGCATATCGAACCACTTTGTGGGCATATTGGACCACTTACTGGTGTGTCTAACCAGTGAGAAGTTGTGTTTAACCACTGAGTTGGCGTGTGTGACCACTGAGTGGGTATTTCTAACCACTGATGGGCATGGCTAATGGTAACCACTGATTGGGTGTGTCCAACCACGGAGTGCATGGGCATGTGTAACCACTGAATGGGTGTGTTTAACCACAGTTGGTGTGTGTAACTAATGAGTGGGTGTGTCTAACCACTGAGTGGGTGTGTCTAACCACAGTTGGTGTGTGTAACTAATGAGTGGGTGTGTCTAACCACTGAGTGGGCATGTTTAACCACTGAGTGGGCATGTAACCATTGAGAAGATGTGTTTAACCAGTTAGTGGGCTTCTGTAACCATTGAGTGGGTGTGTCTAACCACTGAGTGGACGTATCTTACTATTGAAAGGGCGTGTTTAACTACTGATCGGGCTTGTGTAACCACCGACCAGGCGTGTGTAACCAATAATTTGGTGTGACTATATGGTGTGTCTTACCACTAAGTGGGCGTGTCTAACTACTGAGTGAGCGTGTCTATCCACTGAGTAGCTGTGTCTAACCACTGAGAAGCTGCGTCTAACTACTGAGTGGACATGTCTAACCCCTGAGTAGGCGTGTCTAACCAATGAGTAGGCATGTCCAACTACTGGGAGAGCGTGTGTAACCATTGAGAGGGGGTGTCTATCCACTGAGCGGCAATGTCTGAGGCCAAGGGCCTTAGGATGCATGGAATAAAACCCAGGGTATATCCTCGTACATCCTTGATTGAACCTGGATGACCCCTATAATTCAAAGTGGGGGTATTAAAATGTAGCCTTCTCTGAAGAAGATCAAGACATTTTGATTTATCTCAGGTTTATTTATATTTTATGTACAACATTTTGTCAAATGCTGCCTTGTGGAGGTTACTTTTCATAGATCAACGAATGTTTATAACTGGAATTATAATCTGTCAATTTATAGTCTACTTTATTTTCTATTTTTAAGTGACATATCTTGAACAAACTGACAGAGTTATCTAAATCAACATAATTTTTTCATCATCATACAATCAAAGTTTTTATCATAATATTTAAAAAAAACAATTCTAGAAATTGAGCAAACTTTACAATGAGAAAGATTTTTTGTTGTAAGAACTTGTTACCATTCCCTTTGTATGAATTATACAATAAAATAGGTTCAAAACAAACAAAACAGAGACTGATGAAGAATGAAATTTAAGCACAAAATTCATTCCCTTTTGTGCTTTAAAAGCATTTAATTTACAATGTTTGTAATTTTTGTAATTTAAGAGAAAAAGAAATTAAAACAAAAATCTTATAATAATGTAAATCCTTTAACATGAAATTCAAGTTGACACAAAGAAACTGACTTTGATTTTAAATAATGCCCCATCCTCCCCCCCTCCCCCTCAAAAAAAAAGAAACCCCAAGAAAACCAACATATAACTGTTTTCCTGTTACCAAAACAACTGACACAGTTTATTTTTTTCTTTACAACAACTAAGAAGAATGGGTGGACTTAACACCCTATTTTGGATCATTTTGCGACTCCTTCTCCAAGCTGTAAATGAAGTGAATCCAAAATATATTACAAGCAATGGAAAGAGCTACTACTTGGTTATTGTGGGTGAAACATTTATACAAAATCAATGCCCTGCTGCCATGTATCAAAATTGAAGCAACGGTACATAAGTGTCGTCTTCCGGAATTTGGGATGTACCCGGAGTGGGTTTTAGGTCACATAATCAATATTTATAGAAGGCAGGGCTACCGATCCGCGTCATTGTTGATACCTCTCTCTCTATCCTCCCCCCCTCTCTCTCTCTCTCTCCAAAAATTCGAATACGTGTTAAGCATTTTACAGCGATGTCAAAATGAAATTATTTAAAAAGTTTGGTGACACACAAAATTAAAACAAAATGTAATTTACTTCTAAAGCGGCAACCAAACACGCTCAAAGATATGATTTACAACGAGGTCAGGTAGAAGAATAAAATGTCACGAGTACACTCGCAGGTGGACATCACGTGATGAATTGTAATATTTAACAGGTAAATCGCAGTCATAACAACAATGGAAGCGAGAAGTTTGTTTTAACATGTTTTTTGTTACATTAAGTATGAGAGCACATTTGTCGGCACTTCTCCTTTTAATAAAACATTATTTTGTCCAATATACAACTACAGTTTTCTTAAGAACAGCCGACAAACATGCGCTGACTATGTATTCGGACGATGAAAAACGCGTGACCCTGATTATCTATTGATATTCAAGAAATCTTCAGGCACCATGCCTTCGATATTTACTAGTATTAAGTTTACCCAGAAAAGAGCGCTTTATATTCCCATCTGTACCATGAATACGTTGAGATTTTTGGGGCTTATATGATGGGAAAAAAAATATTTTATGAAACTTAAATCTACGGCAATTTTCCTGGCCAGTTAAGTCCACCCATTCGTTCATAAATTTTTAAATACAAGAAATAGTTTTGTGTTAGAAGAATCCTACCTTAAAAACTGATTTCTACTTAAAATACCTACAAATGGAAGCTCAATTTTTTCATCATTACATGAAATATAAACAAATTGATTCATATTACATCTATTCAAATTCTTTTGGTACAGCCGCCTGTCCGGTTAGAGCATCTCGCTCTTGATTCGGGAAAGTAAGGAGTTAATCCTTATCTCATGGGTTCGAATCCCAGTGTGGGACTTAAAGGGTTCGAATCCCAGTGTGGGACTTAAAGGGACATGGACACAGTTTCAACTGAGTTTTTAAAACCAATTTCAATGCTTGCAATTCCTAAATAATGCATCATCTAATGATCAGCAAAAATTTTAACATCGTTTTTGATTAACATAAACAAACGAGATACAGAACTTAAAGTTCTTCAGAATGCTGCCCTACTAGAGTTCGCTAGTAGGATAGAGTTTATTAGAGTACGCTAGTAATATTTTATAATTTAATGCAATTAAACTACTTTTTGTGTGTTTTTCTACTTAAGTTTAAAAAATTAAATATATATTCAAAAAACAAATTGTATGTTTTCTGTGTTTTAAGAGTTATTTCAATTTTTGATTTCAGGTTACGGTTGATCGTTTGATCCCGATCTAATTTAACTTAAACATGTTAAAATGTCTCATTGTGAATGTGGAAAATATTTACACGTGCAATTAATTTAATATTTGATAAAATTAAGATGTAAGTCTATAGAAAGAAAGTCTGAAGCAAAATAGTAATCAAGATTGGGGTATTAGCTATATATAGGTAAGGTAATCTTAATGCGTTGAATTTTGGATGTTATTTCTTGTCAAAATATCGCTAAAAACAAATATTCGGGAAAAAATATTGGAAAATACACATGTAAGTTTATAATAATGTTTAATCAAGTTGTGCATACATAAATAAACAATTTAATTGCATTTAAAAACATAATTTTTTCTAGCGTACTCTAAAGTACTCAATCGTACTCTGTTTAGTAGTACCCTTCAGAATGTAAACAAGGTTCGTGCCTTGTTTTTGTTTACATGTAGAAAATATATTATTTTATAAATAAAAAATGAAATTCAGCAAATCACTAGAAACTTTATAATAGTAATTACAATTATCGTTATCGGACGTCATTAAAATAAACGACGACAGCGCCGGGTGATCATAGATTGTCGTTTTCATTTTATAATAATTTGGAAAATAATGAAAGTATCAGGCTAAAATTTTCAACATTTCTTTATTTTTTTTGTTATATGTTCCATATAAATTTTGAAAGCACAGACTACATAGTACTAATTTTATAGCCTCAGTCCACGAACTTTTTGATAACCCCTCGTAGAATTACATTACATCGAAACATTGAATTATAATTAAATGCACTGATGTAGAAAAAAAACATTTTCAAAATCTTTGGTATCAAAGTTCCTTTTTGGAGTTAACTTTCCTGTTGCCTGGGACTCAAAAACTTCGGCAATTCTCCACATACGTCACCATACTATGTATATTTAGTAATTACTGGCCACTGAACTGGACAAATATAAAAGAGGAAAACTAGAAACGCACACTATTTTATCAATATTTATAAACACACAATGAGATATTGTATTATTGAAACGCGCAAATTAGTGTGCCGAAATTTCATCCATCAAAACAGACTCGGTTGATTAGCCTGAAAGTATAAATAACCTAAACGTTTCTCGTCATATCCATCGGTACCTGTTGATTACGAATAATTATGTAACGTAATCCAAGACGTCTGTTGTCCTTTTATTTAAATTAAAAAAATGCACATCCTTTTCCATTGGTCACACCGTGATCATGCCATGTGTTCTTTGTTTACAAACGGTGCTAGGCCAAATCGTTCATGCATAAATTCTATAAAACCGGAAGTGAAAGTATTTTTCTCTATATACGTCACAAGTCACATGGTGTGGAGGACCCTTAAACGAACATATATTAGTATATTAATCTATGTAAACAAAACATGACACGAACTCTGTTGACATAACCAAGGTTTGGAGCTCTAAATCTGTCTTGTATCTCAACAAATGAAGTTCAAATTTTTTATGATCATTAGAAAGACCCTAGTTAAATATTTTTTTTAGCTGAGCTGTGTCTATGCTCCTTTAAAGACTGGTCATACAGATGAGATTAGTCCTTTAGATGAGACCGTTTTTAAACTGAAGTCCCGTGTCATAGTAGGCGCTAGAACGAAAAAGATCCTTCACTGCTCAATATGCCTACATATACATTTATAGACATACAAAATGCAATTACTGAATATGTCAAAATTTGTCTAGTATCAATTCACTTAAAGTATAATTAATAAATATATGATGATCTCTGATTTTAGAAAAATAATTGATGGATGTATATGGACAGGTACAGTATATTGGCATTTTTATTCCCGTTAGTCCAAAAAATCGTCTAACAGGTCGAAAAAAATATTCAGTATATTTGATTGCTGATTCACATACAGTTGGATCAACAAAGTGACCCTGTCCTTATTCAATGTCGTTTCAGTGAGCTTGTCAACATTTTAAGCCCGAAGGTTTTCAGTAGAGGCCCAAAGAGGCATGTAATTATATCCGTGTATATTTTTGTACTATCATAAAACATTCTGTCAATTAGTTGAAGCATGTTGGATATAGATAAACAATGCATAAGTAAAATAAAGTAAACATATTGTCACAAGCAACAAAGTAGGATCATAAATCTGTGTACTAATAAGAATATAACATTCGTGTATATTCAAATAAACAAGTCACATTTTGTAATACTTTGATCCCACTGGATATTAAGTTTACAATACAAAAGCAAAATGAAATACACATATCAACACAAGCAACAAAGGTCGATCGCAAATCTGTGTTTTAAAAATTTGCAATCGTGAATGAACATATTCCCTTCTTGCCCGACACTTCGATACAAATTTGAACATTTACAGCTACACTAAAATAGGTACAAGCAGTATAGCATACACATTGACTTAAAATGAACTCTCCAGCACTCTCCATTCTTATAAGATTAAGTAAAACATGCAATTCTTTAATATTCTACACAATAATCAACGAGATCCTAATCTGTAGCTCCTTCATTAAGGTTGATTATTGTTTCTATTTCTTGGACATTTAATTTGATTGTTTCTAAACCTTCTTGAATTTTAACAATTCTACAATATAATACTTTCATGTAAATTAGTTGATTCTGATTTAATGCTATACATTTGTTAAAAGCACCATTATCAGATTAATGATAAAGCCATTATCATCAACATAGCACTGGTAACATTGCTTGACTACGGGTGATATTCCATTAAATAGCGACTGAAGAGAATTCATATGCACAAGGCCCACTCTCATTGAATCTTGTCTGAGACTTGGACGCCGAACTCATGTTTCGCTAAAAAATTGTTAAATAGATCTGTTCTTTATTTCGGTAAGCCTTATAATTAAGCTTATCCAATAAGGATATGGAGATAACGAACAGTATTCAATCTCAAAGTCCATTAAACAATATACAAAATAAGAGCAGAGCAAACACGGACCTCCAAAACATCAGAGGTGGGATCAGGTGCCATGGAGGAGTGAGCATCCCCTGCCGACCGGTCACATCCGCCGTGTGCTCCTTGCAATGATCGTGAAATAGCGGGAAAATTCCGTCATCAATTCAGTGTGTAAATAATGGACTCATATTAAGTATGAAAAACGTCAGTCAGCATTTGACTCAATGATAAATTGTATTTGCTGACAAGGTCATTGTAGCGACCATAAAATTTACTAAATGATGGCTTTAAACGAGACAATTGATATTCTTGTTTCATCAACTAAAGGTTTTTCACAAATGAAACTTTTGGGTTGATTGCAGATTTCCGACATCTTCAACCAAGTGTTCCAGAATTCATTGTTTACTAGTCCTACAAACGTTCTATTTATTAAGATTATAATTTCTGAACGGCCGCTTCCAGTCTTCAATTTCGTTTTAATGTCAGCATTTGAGACTTTAATTCTTGAACATCTGACACAACTGTCTTCATCAGTTCGTGTTGATCCTTGACAAACTTTTCTATGATAGTTTTTATTGCATCTTCCCCTTCCTCTTTCAGAGCCAGTTTCTGAATACCTTTAAGACTATCCACGTACTTTTTACCAGTGAAGATTTCGAGTCTTTGGCAGACATCAGACATTACTGACCAGGTATCGTCGAATTCTGTCTGAGGGATGGAGGCTGAACTTACGTGTGCAGTTAGTCTATTTCGTATTGACCTAATTCTTTCGATATCATCACCCACTCTCACCTCTGCTGCTGCAGGCTCTTCTCCCCACTTTCCTTTTGTTGGTTTAGGAATCTTTGAACAAATGTTTCTTATCAATTTGTATGTTAATGAAATATCAAATTCCTCATATCCTGATTTTTTTGCTTTTTTCAATTGATCTTCTTGACTTGCATTTAGATTCAGACTCTTCAACTTTTTGTTTGATAATAAATCCACCTTGTTCTCAATATCAGATGCAGGAATTTCTGATTCTAGAATATCTCTGTATGCCTTATTTAACACATCATTTGTAGCCATGCCAAGTTTTGCAAATCTAGACCGGCCTTCTAGGTTTTGACCAGAAGCCACTGGAGTACTGGAATCACTCGCCTCTCTCTAAAACAAAATAAACCATAGCTATTATAATAAACCAATCTTAACCTCGAAACTAAGTGCTGGAAATAGCCAACTTTGTCTGAAACAAAATCAATCTTAGTTCATCTAATGGAGCCAACTTAGGAAAAAACATTATAAACCAAGATTAAAATTTATAAGATGATTCCCCATATATTAAGCAAAGCTAAACCCTAATGCAAGTACAGTTTGTTTTCCAAGGTGATTATAACAAAGGGCCCTTTTGTAGGTCAAGAAAGGAAAATTAGGATAAAAACAATTTTAATTTACCATTAGATATCATTGAGTTGGTGACATCACATCAATTTGGAAAATTAGGATTAACGTGAAATGAAAGATTTATCTAGAGAGAAACATATTAATGTACTCATCAGAGCTTCTAAAACCCTGGTACACGAACCACGAGACAATGGATAGTTAATTGCACAATTTTGGAAAAAGATTAAAAATCCATTAACCTCTTGCAAAACAGTTCATCTACTCTGCACTGGTCTGAAAGAAACTTGGTGCTTTGATCAAGGTCACGACACATTTTGAGATTATAAGCAATATCAGTTTTAAGTATACAGATATACCTAACTACATTTCTTCATTTCATTTTGAGTTTCCAATTATTTTTTCAGTAATGGTCCATTTTACAAGATATGGTTACACTGATTTTATTTTAAAAAAATTATTTCTGAAAGTGATCTTGAACTTGACCAATTGGCCTTACATTTAGATCAAGGCATTCCTGATAGAATGCTCTGTGTAAAATATAAACTTCAAATGTCTCTCTATTTAATATTTTTTTCATTCATTGATCTTTTATATGGTCAAAATCAGTATGATTCCTCAGCTTGTAAACAATAAATGTGCAAGTGTTTTTTTCCTACAAAGTTATTGGCTGGACATATATACCAACAGACAGGCAGACAATGTAAGTCCTAAAAATCGATTTTTCGATTGTTTTACAGGGAGTATAAAGATTAATAACTGTTACCTTTTCCCAGAATCCCTGTGTCTTTTGTACATTTATCACATGTTTCTCCCGAAGTTGACACTTGCACTGAATTTCTTTTGCCTTGATTTTGGACAGCTCACTTGAAAGTGTAAAAGAAAGATCATTCTCATTACAAATAATGTTTTGACATTTGAATCCTCTGAGGAATATCTTTGTGCCAATAAATGTTTCTGTCAATTTTCCTATTCCTTTATCAATGGAGTTTCCAATTTCATATGATACTTCTTTTTCTATGGTCAATGATTTGATTCTCAGCACTTGCAACTGAATATCGTCATTACATATGCCAACAACAACAGTGTGTTCATTGTGATCAAACACTGCCGCTGTTTGATAAAGACATGGACTTCCTTCATTATCTTCATCTTTTGCAACACTCCATCTTAGAGAACTTATGCAGTATGCTACTAGTCTGTAGAACACAAACATAGCAAAGGAACTGAATCGATAGCACAAAATGGATGAACATTCCCATGTATCTTCACTGAAGTCAGCTTTAAACTGCTTTTTGTTCATACACGGGACATACCATGACAAGCTACCTACTGATACAGCCTCAAATGCATTCAAATGTACCAGCATTTGAAGTTTCTCCATGTATGGCATAATTTCATTTTTATGTTTCAAGTAAGAGGGTTCATCTTTCCACAAAGCATCTATAACTGTTTCTTTAAGTTCCCCTGTTTTGTTGAAGGATTTCCACTCTTTGATTAATTTTGTTTGACAATCTTTATTGATGTGGTTTTCATCAGCAATTATTTTACTGAAAGCATTAGCAAACCACTGAATATCTAGTATAACATGTTCCCTCAATTCCACTTCTTCAAAATTCAAAAGAAGGCCACTGTCATGGAAACATTTTAAAAAGTTAGACATTTCTTCATCACTTTTGATTTGGTATTCCCGAGGAAGAGATGAGTTGAGCTTCCAGATTTCACTCAGGGTCAAAACCTTCCAGCCTCCTTCATATAATAACTGCTCCATTAAAGCCCACGAAGAAGGCAATTCAACTTTTGTATTGTTTTCATCTGTAAATAGTTCTACTATGGACTTTTTCATTGACTCCAGGTTTTCCTTGGTATTATCATTTAGTTTCTTTAAACCGACTGCATATTCCCGATCATTCAGAGACTCACTTAACCAATCTCTGTCCTCGTCTGGAACAGCATTCCAGAACTCCCTAAGATACTTTTTTATTTCCTAAAGATAAAAACAAAGCAAACATGAAAATATTTTAAGAACAGAATTGTGCGCTAAAATCATAATATAATACTATATTATGGGTGATCTTTGAAAAATCTGGAGGTACAGGAATCCCAGTAGTAAAATTGGTACAAAATCTAATTGATTATAGATAAAACTATAGATTTGGTATCCCTTATAGTATATTTTGTCACTTTGGATGTAAAGCAGTCAATAGATAGCTTCTGTGAATGAAAAGATTTTTATATAACTTTCGTATGATATGTGTATAGAATGTGTTCTGATACAGAACACTTTAAAAACATAAAATCTGTTTGAGAGATGTTTAATCCACAATAAAAACATAACAAGAGGTCCATGGGCCACATCGCTCATCTGAGCAATGTGGCTAGGAAAAAATAGCAGAAATCAATTTATTATTGAAAAGTTTAAACCCAATAGTAGTCCCAACCAATCCTTAAAAACTGAGAGGGTATGATTTGAACAAACCTGAATATACACTTACTAAGGATGCTTGCATATTTCTTTGACTACCTGTGGCTTTATTGCCCTTTACATTTGAACTTACACTGTGGCCCAGCACTACCCTTAGGGGTCATGTCTTGAACAAAATTGAATCTACACTACCTGAGAATGCTTCCATATGAATAGGACTAATCATGACTTTGCTATTCTTGAAAACATTTTTAAAGATTTTTCTACATGTTTCTATGTAAAACTTGGATTCCATGTTGTGGCCCCGCCCTACCCCAGATTTGATTTGAACAAAATTGAATGTCCACTACCTGAGGTCAAGGTTCCATATAAATATGATCATTCACGCCTTTGCTATTATTTAGAAGAAGATTTTTAAAGAATTTCCCCATATATTTCTATGTAAAACTTTGGCCATTGTGGCTCGCCCTGTCCGCAGGGGTATTGATTTGAATAAATCTGAATCTACACTACCTGAGGATAATTCTTTATAAGTTTCATCTTTCCTGGCATAGTGGTTATTGAGAAGAAGATTTTAAAATTATGCCATCAATTTACACCATTTCGTCTCCCCTTATATAAGGGTGTGGTCCTTCATTTGAACAATATTGAAAATCCTTTCACGTAAGGATACTTTGTGCCATGTTTGGTTGAAATTGGCCCAGTAGCTCTTGAGAAGAAGTCGAAAATGTTGAAAAGTTAACGACAACGACAGACAACCGACAAATTTTGATCAGAAAAGCTCTATTGAGCCTTCGGCTCAGGTGAGCTAAAAAGCCTTCATTATGACAACGTGGTTAATAATTGCATGGTTAGACCACCCCCTCTTTGATGATTTTACTTTTTATAGAGACATGGCTTGAATCCACCTTGAACCACATATTTACAGTTTTATGATTTTTTTTTCAACACTTTGCTTTATGAAAGTAATACAAAACAATGTCCTAAGCATTTTGGGTTGTATACGGAAATGAGTTCATCTGAGCAATATGAATGAGCCTGAAAGAACTATATGCGGTATATTGCATATGTTTGCCCCCACAAAAGTCAAATTTTGAAAACTTCCTGAAATGTGCTGAATTCAATAAATTGTACGAAAAATATAAATTAACAGAAAATATTATAGTTCCAAAGCAGTGTATTCACCATTTTTGTTTTTATGACGTCACAAACTAGTCTGATTTTATATCCTTTTTCAGAAAGAGGACAAAATGGACAAAATTTCAACAATTTTAGCTTTAAAATTTATAGAGCGCATGTGTGTTCAGGAACAATATTGACATATTTCATTGATATTATCATTCTACACATTATATCAAAATATTGATCCTGAACACACATGCGCTCGGTGACTTTTACTCAAAATATCGACGAAATATGTACATTTTTCTGTAAAATTAATAAAAAACTGAAATTAACGTCATATTTGTGACGTCATTACGTACATATGACGTCATTACTTATGAAATTATTCAGTGCTTTGAAGTCAGCATATACTCCCCTGTTTAAGGACTTAATTAAATATTACTCCATCAAAGTTTGATTTGGGGGGCAAATATTGGTTAATACCGCATAAACTTCTTACATTTTGGATTTTTTACGCAAGTTGGAGGCAGCAGAGTCGATCAAAATTACTTCACTGAAAAAATGAATTACAATTGGCGTGGCTTATTTCAATCCTTTGCTTATGACCTCAGTAAGACCCAGTTGCCACATTCAGTACTATAATTCATACAAAAATCATGTCTTTTGCAGTTTAATTCTGAAGAAATGTCATTATCTTGACTAAAATCTCGCATATATAAATGATGTTCCAACATTATATTATTTGTCTTTTAACATTCTGTGGCATGTTTTTAAGACTTTAGTCTGTTTTATCTGTGTAATTTATTGTCAACCATCGATACATCAATCTAAAGAGATTGAAAAAAACGTTTTCCAGAGAGAGAGAGAGAGAGAGGTTCTGTACTCGTGTAACATATCATGTGAATATAAACGCTGTCCGTTGAATCATTTTCTAAAACAAGAATATTTATGATTTGTTTCCCAATTAAAATGTTTAAGCCATGATCGGATTATGCTATCGATACTAGTAGATAGCGTATAGCACGCACTTAAGTACAAATTAAGCTTGATTTGACCATGGTATGTGAAAGTGAAACTAACTTGCAAATCAATTATTTCATTTTTTTATGGGAAATGAAATGATTCATTGCTTCATCACTTTCCCCACTTTCAATCGCTTTCCCTTTTCACTCATTTGTTTTCCCTGTCTCGATGACTCTCTTTCTCTCTACCAAATTCAGTCCATATACACATAACACAGTACTACCTTTATTATCGTATTAATTTTAAAATGTAAGAGATTAAACGTGATTCTTTCTATGTAATCCTACTTTCCTGTTTATATATACTTACATATCGAATTTTCTAAATGTGTATCAGTTAATTTTAACGAAGATTATATTATAGTCTGCTTTAAAAAAAAGTTTAACTGTAAATATATATATTTTTTAAAGTGTTTAGATTCGGTCTCACAAATTGGGGCATGGATTTTTTATCTGATCAATTTATGTACGAACTGTATGATCGTCAGTGTTGCTAATCCAAACTGTTATAGACGTATCAGTACCGTAGCATTACAGTGCATGTATATGTACATTCACATGCTTGTAATGCCAGTAAGTTTTGAGTCATATTTAAAATCGCATTTCTTGTGATAGCAAAATTACAATGATGTCATCATAAACCCTATTTATCCCGCTTCAAACAAAGAAGAAAGTATGGTTTCCATACAAATTTTGCCCTGAGATTTTCAAAAAAATGAAACTGGTGTAAAAGTTGAAAACTCATGCATTTTAGATAATTGAAATTCAATGCAGAAAAATCATACAAGTCATTTTTCTCACATGTGTTTTTAAATGCTAATTATGACGTCATAAACATGTGCATTTTCCCGTATTATCTTAACAAGTTGCAGAAGACACAAATTTTCAATGAAATTTTCTTTCAGATAACATTTTCCACAGGCATCGCCCACAAAGATGTTGAGATATGTGATTTGTTATTGAATTTTGCGCAAAATATCAAGATATTAACGTGGGCGACGGCTGTGGACACTGTTTTCTAAAGGAAAATCACCCTTGAAGTGTGCCATTTGAAAGCTTTTTCTTTCGAAAATAAAGAAATGCTTCACATTAATGACGTCATATTTGCAGAATGGTAAACCTTCATGCCATATTCTTTCCCGATTTATCACAGTGATATACTAAACTAATACTTAAGACAGTTTCAAAACTTTTTGATGTCATTTCATTTTTTGGGCGCAATAAAGCTAAAACAATACCTTCTTCTTTGTAGATTACTGATTCGATAAAAGCTAATCAAAAGACGCCCTGAAGAATCATGTCGCCGTCAAGGAGTTATAAGAAAATCGGGCACGAGAGTTCGTTCGAAACGTTGTTACTGTAAATATTGTCAGCTAAGAAACGGATTGTGTAGGTAGTAGTTTTTACTGTAAAGTTAAATTTCTTGCTACGTTATTTTATGTCGATTGTAATTGGTTAAAACTTGATAACAAACACATACATTTTTAATATTTCAAAGAGGTCTTCAGCGGGATATATTCGTAACACAGTCAGTGACTTAATACGGAATCATACAGGGTGTGAAAGGGAAATCCGTATTGGGACTAGGCTTCGCCTTGCTCTCAACAGATTTCCATTTCACACCCTGTATGACCCCGTATTAGGTCACTTACTGACTGTGTAACTTATAATATGTTTTTCATATTAGTCCCCGTGTTTCAGATTGCAGAACCGTGCATTCAAAAACGCCTACTGTTCATTGATCCACGTTTATCATGAACTTCAACATCCCCATGTTTTAAGGGCAAAAATGCCGTGCCCCCTGGGTTTTTCTGGATATTTTTTCCTCTTAATGTGTGAAATAACTTTATTTAACAGATTTTGCATACCCATTGTATTTTGTATTGAAAGGATGTTAAAGTCAATGTTGAATTAATTACACGGCTTTTTTGGGTCATTGTTATAAAATTACACTGGAAATGAAAAAAACATGTGTGACTTATACGTATCAAATAAAAATATGAAGATTTTTGTTTATAAAGTATTAATTTTAAACTAAAACTGTCCAAACGGGACAAAATACCCCCTGATGGGTTTTTCAGAGGTACGTTTTTCCATAATAAAGATATGTATCAAACACAAATTATGAAATTTTTCTAACAGTGACCTTGAACTTCTCCAAAAGACCTTGGGTCAAGGCCATGACACACCCTTGGTTCATGGGCAATCTTTGTGTGAATTGAGAACCTACCAAGTTTATCCATAAGAAAGATATGGACCGAACACGAATAATGAACTTTTTCTTCCAGTGACCTTGAACTTCGCCAAATGACCTTGGGTCAAGGTCATGACACATCTTTGGGTCATGGGCAGTTTTTGTGTGAAATGAGAACCTACCAAGTTTATCCATAAAAAACATGTATCAAACATGAATTTTGAAAAAATTTTCTTCCAGTGACCTTGAACTTCTCCAAATGACCTTAGGTCAAGGTCATGACACACCCTTGGATCATGGGCAATCTTTGTGTGAAATGAGAACCTACCAAGTTTATCCATAAGAAAGATATGGACCGGACACGAATTATGAAATTTTTCTTCCAGTGACCTTGAACTTCCACAAATGAACTTGGGTCAAGGTCATGACACACCCTTGGGTCATGGGCAATCTTAGTGTGGAGTAGTAGATTCTAATGTCCCTCTGTAAGAAAGATATGGACCGGACACGATTGCACAGACAGACGGACAGACGGACAGACAGACAGACAGACAAGGTGATTCCTATATACCCCCCCAAACTTCGTTTGCGGGTGGTATAAAAAGTAATCATAATTGGAAGAGAAAAATCTTGATTTCAACAGGGTTTTCACCTTGATCATCCTACTATGAAACATTCTATATTTAAGGAGGAATACTACACCAACTTTTTATCTTATAGATATCTGAGTCAACCTTTTCAAACAATGGTTTCAGCATTGAAAGGCCAACATTAGCTCTAAATTATCTTATATGAATTTTTTTGTATTTTTTCAAAGAAAATGAAAAAAAAAAAAAATCATCCAAATTAGATTCTTTCTTGTAAAAATTTTGCTGTAAATGAATGCATCACATAAGTACCTAATAAAATATGTAAAGAAAGTCTGATAAGACTTTTTAATGTTTTTTTTATAAAAAATTATTTATGAAAATAAAACACATAATCTGTGAATATTTTTTAAACTTGTGGTTAAAATCTTCTTAAAACCAGTCACAACTGGGGAGAACATGTTCATTAATCATAGTTATAAAAGAAATTGAAACGAAATAGCCAAATTTAAGAGAAATTATTTTTTTTAAATTTTGGCCAATCCCGATCAAAATTAAACCGATCCCGACCATAATTGTACAATTATTGGAAATAAATAACATTTTCCTAAGAACACTAGTCTGATTAGGTGTTATAAGGGTTAAAACATTATGGAAACTGACAATAAAATAGATTTCTTCATTGTAAATACATTAAGAGGCAATAAATTAGCATTTTATTCATTTTGTGTTAATTTTGATCGGGATCAGTTTAAATTCAATCGGGTTAGGTCCAAATATTAAAAAGATTAATTTTTCTAAAATTTCTCAATTTCGTTTCAATTTGTTTTAAAAATATGATTGACAAACATGTCGTCCTTAGTTGTGACTAGTTTAATGGTGTTTTTAACCATAGATTTAAAAAATATTCACAAATAATGACTTTTATTTTCATTAATAATTTTTTATATAAAAAAATTAAAAAGTCTAACCAGGCTTTATTTACATATTTTATAAGATAATCATATGATGCATTCATTTATAGCAGACTTTTAATGCGAAAACAACTTATTTGGATATAAATAATTTTTTTCATTTATTTTGAAAAAATACAGAAAAATTCATATAAAATACTGTAAATCGTTTTAATTCCACGGTGGTAAAATTTCACGATTTCTTAAAAAGTACCAATCGCGATCGTTTTAATTTCACGCTGAAAGAACTTCATTTTAATTTCGTATACGCATTTTAACATTTTTTAAAACCAAAGACAACATACACGGTGGGTTTAATTTCGCGGAAAAATGACGAATCGCGAACATAGTGAAATTAAAACCATCGTGATTATTTGCCAATCTACAGTAATTAAGAGCTAATATTGGCCTTTCAATACTGAAACCATTGTTTATAAAGGATGACTCAAAGATCTATAAAATAAAAAAATTGGTGTGGCATTCTACCTTAAAGGTCGCGTCATCTGGTTTACACATTGACTATGAAAAAGCTCTTGTTTTCAGTTACTGTGTCTAATCAACGATTGGTTCAAATAGAGTAAACTGTACTTTAGAATTGGATAGCTCATCTAAAAACAAAATCACATTT
Source organism: Saccostrea glomerata (assembly GCA_003671525.1). Taxonomy (NCBI): domain Eukaryota; kingdom Metazoa; phylum Mollusca; class Bivalvia; order Ostreida; family Ostreidae; genus Saccostrea; species Saccostrea glomerata. The sequence goes on from PRKT01000332.1 coordinate 340,668, forward strand.
ATATCCACAAAAAAGATTCAGATCAAATCAATAAAATACGGCAAAATTACACAAGATCTAATGCGTTACATATTTACATCAATGGGTCTTTATGAGGTCATAAAACACAAAATCAAGAACGATAAGGGGGCAACAAATTTATCAAGTGGAGTTTAGGCCTTCATTTTTCTGTTAAGCAAAGGCAAATATATTATATCAAACACAATTTGACGTTTTTTCATTTTCAAGGAAATTTCTATTTTTAGTAATTGCAGCTTCACCATTCTTCAAAATCAAAATCTATATGCAGATTTATGTATCTTAGTGAAGTCTACTTATGTGCCAAGTTATATTGAAATAGACCAAAACTGTAGAAGGAAAATTATTGCATTTTGTATGTCTTTAAATGTATATGTAGGCATATTGAGCTGTGAGGGGTCTTTTTCGTTCTCGCGCCTACTATAACACGGGACTTCGGTTTTAAAACGGTCTCATCTAAAGGACTAATCTCATCTCTATGACCAGTCTTTAAAGGAGCATAGACACAGTTCAGCTAAAAAATATTTAAATAGGGTCTTTCTAATGATCATAAAAAAATTGAACTTCATTTGTTGAGATACAAGACAGATTTAGAGCTCCAACCCTTGGTTATGTCAACAGAGTTCGTGTCATGTTTTGTTTACATAGATTAATATACTAATATATGTTCGTTAAAGGGTCCTTACACCATGTGACTCGTGACGTATATATAGAAAGATACTTTTACTTCCGGTTTTATAGAATTTATGCATGAACGATTTGGCCTAGCACCGTTTGTAAACGGTGCGTCGATTTACCCAAAAGGACCCAAAAGGAACCCAAAAGGACCCAAAAGGAAATTAAGAACAACCCAAAAGGACTTGCCAACTTTTATGTAAAAATATAATATAATATTCGAAATTTACTTCAAATTATTAATTTTCAATGTTTTATGATATATTAATTAAAGTCCCTTTGGGTCCTTTTGGGTTCCTTTTGGGTCCTTTTGGGTTCATTTTGGGTCCTTTTGGGTAAATCGACGCACCCTTTGTAAACAAAGAACACATGGTATGATCACGTTTTGACTTATGGAAAAGGATGTGCATTTTTTTTAAAATAAAAGGACAACAGACGTCTTGGATTACGTTACATAATAATTCGTAAACAACAGGTACCTTTGGGTATGACGAGAAACGTTTAGGTTATTTATACTTTCAGGCTAATCAACCGAGTCTGTTTTGATGGATGAAATTTCGACATACTAATTTGCGCATTTTAATAATACAATATATCATTGTGTGTTTATAAATATTGATAAAATAGTGTGCGTTTGTAGTTTTCCTCTTTTATATATTTGTCCATTTCAGTGGCCAGTAATTACTAAATATACATAGTATGGTGACGTATGTGGAGACTTGCCAAAGTTTTTGAGTCCCGGGCAACAGCTAGAAAAGATAATTCCTAAAAGGAACTTTGATACCAAAGATTTTGAAAATGTTTTTTTTTTCTACATCAGTGCATTTAATTTTAATTCAATGTTTCGATGTAATGTAATTCATTAATGTTTCTTCTCTGAAAAGGAGTTCTTATTGATTTTTCTAGAGATGTATTCAGAGAAAATGAGTTTTATGTACTTTTTATATAATATATACATTTCTGTAAAAAATATGTTGATCGAAAAAATTAAGTTTTTAGCTCACCTGAGCCTAAGGCTCAAGTGAGCTTTTCTGATCGCTTTATGTCCGGCGTCCGTCTGTCTGTCTGTCTGCAAACTTTTCACATTTTCGACTTCTTCTCAAGAACCGCTGGGCCAATTTTAACCAAACTTGCCACAAAGTATCCTTGGGTGAAGGGGATTCAAATTTGTTCAAATGAAGGGCTACTCCCTCATTAAAGGGGAGATAATTGGGAATTAATGAAAATTTGGTGGCATATTTTAAAAATCTTCTTCTCAAGAACCATTGCCAGGAACTTAAGGGGAAACATCCTCAGGTAGTGTAGATTCAAGTTTGTTCAAATCAAGACCCCCAGGGGTAGGGCGGGGCAAAATGGCTGACCAAGGTTTTACATAGAAATATTTAAGAAAATTCTTTGAAAATCTTCTTCACAAGAATTACAGAGCCATAATTTATCATATTTATATGGAAGCATGCTCAGGTAATGTAGATTCAAGTTTGTTCATATCATGACCCCCGGGGATAGAGCGGGGCCCAAATTGCCGACTAAAGTTTTACGTAGAAATATATAGGAAAATTCCTTTATAATATTCTTCTCAAAAATTACAAAGCCATAATTCATCATGTCTATATAGAAGCATGCGCAGGTAGTGTAGATTGAAGTTTCTTCAAATCATGACCCCCGGGGGTAGGGTGGGGACAACATGGCTGACTAAAGTTTTACATAAAAATTTATATAGAGAAATTCTTTAAACATCTTCTTCTCAAGAATGACAAAGCATATTTACATTGCATATTATCATATTTACATTGAAGCATGCTCAAGTAGTGTAGATTAAAATGTATTCAAATCATGACCCTAATGGGGAGTGCTGGGCCAAAATGGCCGACCAAACTTTTACAGAGAAATATATAAGAAAAGTCTATAAAATCATTTTCTAAAAATAGCAAATCCATGATTGGTGATGGGACTACTTTCGGATTTAAACTTTGCAATAAAAAAACATAATCTACGTTTTCCTACCCTTAATGCTCAGGTGAGCGATGTGACCCATGGGCCTCTTGTTATGATTACTTTGTGAGCTTAGAAATATACGAAAGTGTAAGACAAAATTTGTTGTGTTTAGTATGAAAACGCCTTAGGAAAAATTTCTTGAAACTTGTGAATATATTTTTTTTAAAATCCGTATGAATTACATTTTAATCTATTGACAGTTTTCAAAGGTTGATATGCTTGTGAAAGGTAATGCTCAATAATATGAAAACATAGCTGTTGGTGTGTGGAGGACCCTTAAAGCAAATAAGTTCAATAAAGAAGTTAATTCTAATTAAGGAATAACTGTCTTATTTTTCGATTTCATGAAGTGATCAATCGATTGGCATGCGAGATAATTATCATAAACGCCTTCGGCGTTTATGCATTAAAGAGGCTGGGTGGTTTTGGCCATTTTTAGACTATTTTGATCTCCTTTAGAAGAAGAGCTCCATATAATGATATAATAAAATGATCAAATTAAAAAACTAAAATTTATGAAATTTTTCTTTGCCAGTTGACAGCTTAAGATATCATATCCCCAATTTTCAGTTATAAAAAACAATTTGTTGAACCCCTAGCCTCCTTAAATTATCACGCAAGCCGATCGATTGATCATCTTCATGAAATTGAAAAATCTGACAGTTATTCCTTATATTAACATGCTTTGATTCCGCAAATCCACGTGCTCCAAGCCCTGCTTCTGTCTAGCTGTTTGTCCCGCCCTGCTTGTGGTTTTTTTGGAACTGCGCCAATACATTGATGGAGAAATAAAGTACATTTACATTTGGTAATTTAATCTCGGACAAAAAACATTGGAAATGTAAATATTTACTATTATAAAGTTTCTAGTGATTTGCTGAATTTCATTTAGTTATAAAAACATTTTCTACTTATAAACAAAAACAAGGCACGAACCTTGTTTACATTCTGTAGAACTTTAGTTCTGTATCTCTTTTGTTTATGTAAATCAATAAATGATGTTAAAATTTTTGCTGATCATTAGATGATGCATTATTTAGGAATTGCAAGCATTGAAATTGGTTTTAAAAACTCAGTTGAAACTGTGTCCATGTCCCTTTAAGTCCCACAGTGGGATTCGAACCCTTTAAGTCCCACAGTGGGATTCGAACCCTTTAAGTCCCACAGTGGGATTCGAACCCGTGAGATAAGGATCAACTCCTTACTTCCCGAATCAAGAAGAGATGCATTAACCGGACAGGCGGCTATATCAAAAGAATTTGAATAGAAGTAATATGAATCGATTTGTTTATATAAGGATATGGAAATAACGAACAGTATTCAATCTCAACGTCCATTAAACAAATATACAAAACAAGAGCAGAGCAAACACGGACCTCCGAAACATCAGAGGTGGGATCAGGTGCCATGGAGGAGTGAGCATCCCCTGCTGACCGGTCACACCCGCCGTGTGCTCATTGTCATAATCAGGAAATAACGGAAAAAATCCGTAGTCAATTCAGTGTATAAATAATGGACTAACAATTGGTATGAAAAACGTCAGTCAGCATTTCATTCAATGATAAATTGTATTTGCTGACAAGGTCATTGTATCGACCATAGAATTTCATGCTGTATACAGGGTTATTTTTGCCCCGTGTAATTTTCGCCCTTTTGAATTTGTGAACAATTTTGCCACATTTTAAATTCGCCCAGTCATAGTTCTGTTTAAGAAACTATGATGTTTAATTTGAATTTGCCCCATTTTAAATTCGCCCAATCAAGGATAGAAAGGGACGAAAATAAGACGGGGGCGAAAATTTCCTGTATACAGCATACACATGTAATTGTATTTGATTCATTACCCTATAATTAAAAAAAATACACCCATATAGACAGGTAATTATAATTATCCCTTGTTTCCCACTATAATTGATGTCCCTGGCATACTCTCAAAACTAGACAGTGATTCCTTATATTTCCATTTTATTGTGAAATAAAATGGCAGACTTATACATTAAAAATATAGACTAATCGATTTAAATTACACGAGGACTTCCATGCCAATTTCAATAGTCCTCGCACACTGACGTCAAACACAAAGGCAGCCGCACAAGTTATATATGCATATTTGGCCTCCTTAACGTCAGACACAGAGGCAGATGCGCACGAGATTTGCATGCATATTAGGCCTCCTTAGCTTCTGACCTATCGACCTGCCTGATTTACATTCCGGCAGAATTAACAAGAAATAAATTCCCCCACTTTTTAACAGTTATCACAGAGAAAAATATTAGAAATGGAAGAGCTGAGTGAAGGTCAAAATTTGAAGACCCTCACTGGCATACTTATGATTACGTCTATACATAAGTTAATGATTCTCGAATGGAACGTGATTGACAGTTATTGCTATACATAAGTTAATAATTCTCGAATGGAACGTGATTGACAGTTATTCCTTATTTTTCCATTTCAATGTGAAATTGTACATTGAAATGGTAAGTGAGAGATAGTTTTATTTCAACGATGTCGAAAGAGAAGGGGATATTTTCACGATTGCAAATTTTTAAAAACCCAGATTTGAGACCCATTACTTTGTTGATTGTGATAATATGTTTATTTCATTTTGCTTTTGTATTTTAAACTTAATATCCAATTGGACCAGAATATATACAAAATGTCACTTGTTTATATGAATATACAAGTATGTTATATTTTTATCAGTACAGAGATTTGCTCTCCTACTCTGTGGCTTGTTTTGATATGTTTTTTCTTTACTTATGCATTGTGTACTTTATATCTAACATGCTTCAATGAATTCACAGAATGTTTTATGATAAATTAACAAATATGCACATATGACGTGTTTCTACTGAGTACTTTGGGGCTAGAAAGCTCATTGAGAATTGTATTATTGAAAACGACGGTGAATGATGGAAAAGTTCCTTTTTTGATCGATCTGTATGTGAATCAACAGTCACATCAATACCGTTATTTACCTACCTTTGTTCTTGGGACTTACGGGAATAGCAATGCCAGTATAGCGGGCCATATATCTAGCAATATTTTACTTTAATCAAAGATCATCATGTTATTATTAAATAAACTTTAAGTGGATAGATACTGGACACATTTTTGACATATACAGCAATTGCATTATGTATGTCTACAAATGCATATATAAGCATTTTTCGTCTCGTAAGTATTTCCGAAATCATTCATTTAATATTTCCAACTTCTTTAAAAGTCTACGAGCCCTATTATGACCAAACGTGCATAGATGGTACATCTTAGGATGCATACTACCAAACTTGCTTCAGATGCTGAATCTGACCTACTTTTTTCAGATGAGAGAACATGCAAAAAGTTTTTGGTGCAGGTTTCATTCCAAGTTACAATGAGCCTTATAATGACTAAACTTGTATGGATCATACATCTAAGGATGCATAGTACCAACTTTGCTTCAGATGCTGACCTACATTTCTGGATGAGTGAAGAGGTTAATATTTATACAGGTTTGGATGATACATCTTAGGATGTACACTAATGAACTTGCTCCGGATGCTGAATTCGACATACATTTTCCAGATAATGGACCAGGTAAAAGTTATAGGTGCAGGTCTATTACCATGATTACCAAGAAACTATAAGGGCTTATATAAACCAAACTTGCCCAATTGATGTTTCAATGGATGAGAACTCTCAAACTTGATTCAGATGCTGGATTTTAATCACATTTTCATGATGATGAACTAGTTTGAAGTTTTTATATAGGTCTATTCCAAAGTATCAGATCAAAATTGCATAGACTTTGCATTTTTGGATGTACACTTTTTGTTGGCTAATTGTGTGACTTTGCCTTACTTAAAGTGATTTCAAATTGCCCAAAAGTTCTTCGGAAATTTTGATTATCCACATCTGATTCACACCACTTCCTGAATATATTGTAATTGCAGAGTATTCGTGAAGTTTTTCCTTCACTACTTTCAATATCTTTGGAAGGAGTCACGAAAAAGCCTCGGTTGAACATTTACTGGATCCACGTAATTTAGTTGCATATGGACCTCTCATTTGGCGTCAATATGAAGAACATTCTTCAGATTTGATTACAGTATATTCTTTTAACAAACAAATATTCATTTGAAATCTGGTATGGGGCCATAAAACGTAGACAAGTTCACTTTTGATCTCAGTCTTACTTTTTCCAAAGTAACTAATAGCGGAATAGTGAGACTGAGATCAAAGTAAGGTCATCTAAGTTTTATCTGCCCCTCAGAGAATTTAAGGTAGTTTGTGTTTAACGTCACTCGAGGGAATTGTTTACTCATAAGGAGGTGCCCCCCCCCTTACCGGTGCTTTGACCGGTGTGTCAAACTCTGTAGTATGTTTTACCGCAAGCTCACCAGGATATATCATTTCGACATAGGAGTGAAATTACCATTGTGTCAGACTCTGTAGTATGTTTAATGGCAAGCTCACCAGGATATATCATTTCGACATAGGAGTAAAAATTACCACTGTGTCAGACTCTGTAGTATTTTTTATGGCAAGCTCACCAGGATATATCATTTCGACATAGGAGTGAAAATTACCACTGTGTCAGACTCTGTAGTATGTTTTATGGCAAGCTCACCAGTATATATCGTATCGTATGGTTGCATATCTATACCATACAATCATGTCAAGTCAAGATAAATATCTCGGCCAATCATGAACTTTCTGGCTTGTCAACAAACAACGACTTTATATCTTGTCCAGTCAAGATAGGCTATCACATTTTGTTGCAATTGCTATATTGACATGACTTAATTTTAGTCTTGATACAAATTAAATTATCTGGTTTTGTCGAGATAGCTATTGCAAAAATACGATAGCTTATCTTGACTGTACAAGATAAAAGTTAAATCATCACTTGATGAGAAAGTTGTCTTGACTTGACATGATATGCTTTGTTGACAAAAAATTATGTCGATGGCATAAATAATCCAATTTAGGTGGAAAAAAAATACTTTATGTTTTGGTTTTTAAAGACCAGATCTTGGGTGTCAGCAACTTAGTCACTTTGGCTTTGGCAATAATCATTACTTAATATCTTAGTTGGTAGATGATTAGTGATAACCAGTTTATGGTGAAGGTTTTACATTGTGTTATAAAAACTGTTGTAGATGCTGTAAAACTCAGAGTTGGGGGAGACAATTAAACTTTAAATTACAAAAAATGTTTTCACATGTCGACTCAACTCCAGAAATAAGATATAGTGAGGTAAGAATCATTCCTGATCAAAACCTTTATGTAGGAATAATTATCGACTGACTAACCATTCAATTCTGAAACTCCTGTAAATCTTTATTTAGTACAAGGATTTACAATGACCAGTGGGGAGAATTATGATAATGTATCAAGGTCACTTGAGCTATGGTCAGGGTTCAAGGACTCCGAAAGAGAAATGTCAAAAGTCATGCAAGACTTAAAGGTTGCTCATCACCAGAAGGTATGTATTGTCCTTCAAGTCATTAGAACTCAGTTTGCAAATGACCCGAGCTAAGTAATCATGTTGCATTTGGATGTATATTCTTTTTAACACCTTTCATTGATAGAAATTCGTTAATTCAAGCCCAACATTAAATGTCTTGCACATTTATACATAAATAAGAACATTAATCAATGCCCTGAATAAAATCTAAGCTAACTTGTTCTAAATGGAGTATATGGAGATAACGAACAGTATTCAATGTTAAAGTCCATAAAACAATACAAAATAGGAGCAGAGCAAACACGGACCTCCAAAACCTCCAAAAGCAGATTTAAGGAACTCGAACATACCAATAGAGAATTATCTGATGGTAAGAGGGCAAGATGGGGGTAAAATTGGGTGTTTCTAGAGAATTATCTGATAGTAAGAGGGCGAGATGGGGGTAAAATATGGGTGTTTCAAGATGAAAATGCTATTGAACTTTTTATGAATCCAACTGAAATGCATGTGTATGTAGTAATTTGGACTTTTTTGTTTTATCTTGGTATTGTTAAAGGTTTAACAAATTATCTATATTCTTTTTTGATTTTGCAGAAGTAAAGTTAAAGTGGGTGTATGAATTTGATTCTGTGAAGCACAAGTAAAACTGCTGATCCAAGATTTTGTATACATTGACTTTACATGTACTTGTTAAAGCGGCACAGTGAGTCAAAATCATATCTTAATATTAAGATTCTGCAGCATACAAAGAAAAACTTACGCAAATTATGAGTATATAGCGAAGATATGACAATTTAACTGCAAGAATTGACTGCACAATATAAGTGCCGGAAAAACAAAGGTTGTATTAACCGTTTTGTTGTTTCGTATATGTAAAGGTCACGCCACTCTCATTTTTAGCTCAAACTTGTAAACAAAATTCAACTGGAGCATGCAAAGGTGAGAAATATGTTCTTACAACTTTTTAAAAAGATTACATCAAATTTTTTGGTCTACTTATATTCATTCGTGGATACCTGAGACCATGGTAACTATGGAAACTTATTAAACACTTTTCTGCGCACGCGTATGATAGGGAGGAAGAAGTACCAGAGTATTTTGCAATATTTTTGTTCTGGGGCAGACAGAAATTAATTTTACTTTTGTTTTTTTTCCATAAAAATTTAATTTTTAGGTTCTGAAACCTGTAATTTTCTGAAACCTAATACTTTAAGGAATTGAACAAAGTTTTCGGAGGTCATGCGAAAATTCTACATTTGTCAATTTTCCGCTTTGTGCGTCACTGTGCCGTTTTAAGTTAAAGAATATTTTTAATTAAGCTAAAACAGGTCTGGGAATATAATTCATTATCACTATATTATGATTAAGTTCTACCAAAGTTCTGTGCAAAATATCTTGTCAGTACATTAGACACGCTCACTTAATGCTTTAACACACCGACTCGATGATAAGATTGATTGATTGATTGATTGTATATTGTTTAACGTCCCTCTTGAGAATTTTTCACTCATATAGAGACGTCACCGATGCCGGTGAAGGGCTTCAAATTTAGACCTATACTCGGCACTCAGGGCCATTGAGCAGTGAGGGTTCTTTATCGTGCCAACGCCTACCGTGACACGGGACCTACGTTTTTAGGTCATATCCGAAAGATCCGTGACTTTCACTTCTAGTACCGAGCGCTTGGCAAACGAACAGTCACTACCTTTGTTTACGTCTTAGGTATGATGCGGCGCCGCGATCGAGAATCGAACCCGGTCCTCCCGATCACGAAGCGAACGCTCTACCACTAGGCTACCGTGACCGGTACTTAGTGATTAGACACACCGAATCAATGGTAAGACACGCCCGTTCATTATAGTTATACACACACTCAGTGGTTAGACACACCCAATCAGTGGTTAGACTCGCCCAGTCTGTGATAAGACACCCAATCATGCAGTGGTAAGACATGCCTAATCAGTGGTTAGATACGCCCAGTTAGTGGTTAGAAACGCTCACTCAGGGTTAGACACGCTCATTCAGTGGATAAATATGCCAATTCAGTGGTTAGACATGCCAACTCTGTGATTGGACACACCCAATCAGTGGTTACCATTAGCCATGCCAATCTGTGGTAAGACATACCCACTCAGTGGTTACACCCACCCACTCAGTGGTTACATACATCCACTCAGTGGTAAGATACGTCCACTCACTTGTTAGGCTCGCAACTAAGTGGTTCGATATGCCTACTCAATGGTTTCACATGCCCACTCAGTTGCAAGCTTGATGTATAGTGGGATATTTTTTGTGGAACGATTATTTTGGGGTTTTACGATTTTTTCATTATACTTATGCAGCAATATACCTTCATTACCTGCATGCGGAGTGTATAATGTCAGTTGATTCGATACGCAAGAGCATGCTCTATATATGAAGAATTTCTTAAACGAGGTAAATTATTGACAAGCAAGTTGAGGAAACAAGAATATCAGCAGTCTCGTTTTAAAGTCATCATTTCGTAAGTTCTATGGTCGATACAATAACCTTGTCAGCAAATACAATTTATCATTGAGTCAAACGCTGACTGACGTTTTTCATACCAATTGTTAGTCCATTAATTATTTATAAACTGAATTCACGACGGATTTTCCCGTTATTTCCCAATCATGACAAGGAGCACACGGCGGGTATGGCCGGTCAGCAGGGGATGCTCACTCCTCCATGGCACCTGATCCCACCTCTGATGTTTCGGAGGTCTGTGTTTCCTCTGCTCCTATTCCGTATCATTTTATGGATTTTGAGATTGAATCCTGTTCGTTATCTCTATATATTCTGTTATGGGTCTTAATAACCCTAAATGCCAGCAAAGATCAATCACACAGTTTAAACTTAACAACAATTTATTTACAGTAATATACAAATCTTAAAGTACAAACTAGGCAAAAATCTAAAAATACATACATCAGAGTGTCCGTTGCTGCACACAATGTCCCAGTGAAGTTATATCTCAGTAATACCTCAATGATGCTTATACGACAATCTAATCTCTACATCGAATTTATTGACTGGGTATTTATACAATATCATAAATCTAGAATATTCTAGAAATTGTAAGTACATGATATTATTGAAAAGTTCTGGACATACACAAAGTTCAGGAATGTTCTAGAAACAATGACTGAACATGTTGACCACTCTGGAATGTTCAAGAAACTTAATGTTACTACGTAATAATAGACACGATGAAACAATATACATATCACAACACCTTCTATTGTACACATGATGAATAAGTGTACGAAATATTTGTAAAACAAATTCCAAAATACCCCTGGGTTGAATATTGGAGGGGGGAGAGTTCCTGTCCACAAGAACCTGTGTTGCAGAGGTGTCTGAGAGAGGAACAAACGGCAACTCTGCATGGGAGATTGTGAAAAAAAAACGATTCGCGCCTACATGTTGCACATATTTAATTCAATTCTAATGGAAATTTGGCCATGAAATCCTTGCTTAATGCAAAGACGAGTTTAATTCTGATTGATTAATTAATTTAATTCCAATTTAAATAGTTAATAAATTATATTATAATTCTGTAAACAAGCATTCTGAGCAATACATGCATGCATGTTCCCCAATTTCTTTGGAATGTCATTTAATATTTAATGCAAAAGTTATGACCAAGGTAGAACTGCTTGATGTTAAAATTTTGAGGTTAATAATCATGACTGTGCATGTCTTTAACCTTGAAATAATACACATAAAAACAAAACTTTGACTCATTTTACGTGTCTTTCTCGCTTTATATTTATTAATATGTTGACTTTCGGAATTTAGTGCAGCACGAACCACATCTAAAATCATTATGTCATAATTCTGTCAAAACGTAATGAAGAGAAATAACATTCAAAATTGATCTGTAATAACTCAAAATACACTCACATACCAAAAATCAGCTCTATACATGTATCTGCAACTAGGGTTTAGAAAAAACGTACGGAAAACCAAGTAAGACAGACGGACGAACAGACTTATAGGAAGCCTATAGTCTCCCCCGGTAGGGGACTTATAAGGGGGGGGAGGGGGTAGACGGGGCAAATATTTTCCATTAAAATTAAGTTTTAGGTCACCTGAGTCACTCAGGGGAACTATTGCTTTCCGTTTTCGTCCGTTGTAGTCCGTCGTGTGTTAACATTTGAACATTTTCAATGTTTCATCTTCTTCTCTGAAACCACTGAAACAATTTTAACCAAATTTCGTATATAGCATCTATGGATGAAGGAGGACAAAAGTTGTGAATTTCATGATCCCTGCCCCCCTGGGGCCCGAGGGGTGGGGCCAAAACCACTAAAAGTATTGCAATCTTTAAAAATCTTCTTCTTTACTCATGGACATCAAGCAGTCAAACTGTTAGCATGAATTTAATGACCATTGAGTCTTCTACCAAATTTGTGAAATTCATGGCCCTAGGGTCAGGGGTTCTAGTGCTAGGGCGGGGCTATATTGATTATATAGTGAAAATGCATTAATTCTTTGAAAATCTTCTCTGCTCCTGGGTATTATTAACTAACTTAGTACATAGTGGTGAGCAAAAGTGCCTATTTCACAATTGTGAATTTTATGGCCCCGGGGTCAGGGGTTCTGGTGTAAGGATGGGGCTCTATTGATTATTTACTTAGTAGTGAAAATGCATCAATTCTTTGAAAATCTTCTCTGCTCCTGGGTATTAAATAAACTAAGTACATATATAGTTATGATGAGCTAGAGTGCCTATTCCACAATTGTGAATTTCATGGCCACAGGATCGAAGGTTCTGGTGTTAGGGCGGGGCTCTATTGATTATATACTAGTGAAAATGCATTAATTCTTTGAAAATCTGTTTCTATGGTCTTGGGTATCAAATAATCTAAGTACAAAGTTATGATGAGCAATATTAAGAGTGCCTCTTCTAAAATTGTGAATTTCATGGCTCCAGGGTCAGTGGTTCCTTTGGGATGAGGTGCACAACTGTTTTTAAAGTTGAAGTGCATTTTCTCTTTGTTACTCCGATCTACATCTGGGTAATAAGTGAATAGAGTAAGCATGTTAAGTTCATAATTATGATAAGCAATGGTGCTTCTTTCAAAATTGTGAATTTTAGGGCTTCTGGTTTAAAACGGAACTAAATTCAATTGTTAGAAAGTTGTACATGATATTTAGGTGACCTTATAAGGCCCGTGGGCCTCTTGTTAAATTTTAAGCATCACCATATTTGAAATGTTCATTAAATATTTTCTTTTATTTTAAAAAATCAATCATATATTATTGACAAGTTTTCCGAGAGTATTGTATAACCAATACACGTCCCCTACCGGATCCCACTTCTCTCTTTAGTATAGGCAGCAGCTCAGGTGATCTAAAAAAGTTATATTAGAAGGAACACCCAGAAAACTTGAGGTTAGAAGAATGATAAAACAGACAGACAGACAGAGTGACTACTACAGGGCACCTACAAATCCTTGTGGGGCTCGAATTATCTACCTATTCTCATCAAATGGCTATAAACGGAGACCCCTTGTCACAGTAGGTGTGGCACGATTAAAATCCCTCCCTGCTCAAAGGCCTTAAGAGTCATTCTCTGTAAGCATCAAAATGGGTTGGAAATTGAAAATCACGGATTTTGCTGAAACTTTGTGAAATAGTTACATTATAAGCCCAATTTACAAAAATAATATTAAAAGTGATCAATTGGTCTTGTTTCCATGGCAACCAGATTACCTGTTTTTTCACATGGTGGTAAATACCTAAAATGATATTTCTTCCCATTCATCTACATTTAATTAAATAAAGGTGGTTATTCTTATTTTTTCCTTTGAAATAATTTGTTATTTGTATTTTCTGTCAAAAAAAATTAAAAAAAAAAATTTTGGAACTGCTGTTAAATGCCATTTAACATAAAAGATTGCTTTATAAAAGGGGGGTTAAACATAACAATGTGTACAAAAAACGCAGGCACTGGTGGAATATTCTAATGTTCTGAATTTCACCTTATACATTAATGAAGAACATATGAAAAAACAGGAGAGGTATTATTTACTTTAAGAAAATAAATTGATTGTAAAGTTTGCAAAAATCTCTAAATTTACACACATTTTTGACAAGAGTTATTTCCCCTTTCGGAAATCTTTTGCTTAAATCAATGAAAATGAAAGTGAAAGTACACAGCAGAAAACGACTTTGAGGAGTAAATACTGTCTGCTTTGGATATTTTTAGGGGTTTTAATCCAACTTGTGAAGTATTTAACGTTACCCATAGTTAAACTGTTAAATGAATGATTGTTTTGGCCTTACTGTGACTGAGAGATATGCATGTTTGTGTATAACTTTAGATGTGATAAACTTAAAAAATCCTATGAAATTCCTGCCTCTTTGACAACAAGTACTGCATCATTGAAGAAAAAGTGTTTAAAAAACAAAGTAACATCAGTTAAATAGACTTCAGAGCTGAGGATGGGATAATAAGGTTGTGATGAAGAAATATACATGGCAATAAGAAGATCACTAGGCAAGTACCAATGGATGAAATATTAACCACGTATATTGAAAGTTGCACATATTTTGTATGAGTTTATTGATAATAGGGTATGCCTATTTATTTAAAAAAAACATCAAAGTATCCAAAGCATAAATAATCATATGATTCTAATTGTATCAATAATTCATAGCATACCTATTATCAATCTTACTAAAATCAGATGTTGATGAAAATTACATAAATCATCTATTGATAAAAATCATAATTATACAAATCGTATGTAAACTTAATTAATTCTGCATACATGATGAAAGCTAAATACCTCACAACAGCTTTTTAATTGTGTGCTTAAAAAAAAGGGGGGGGGGTAAAAAGTTATTGCCATGTAAGGTATTTGATCAATTTAAAAAAAATAATTTCATTTATTAATCAGTTTTTAAATAAATTATTTTTTATTTATTTTACAAGCGACTTTATGAAATCACATCGCTAAACTGAACACGTGACAAAGACTGCGATTTTCTTTTCAATTTCAATTTTGGCAGAGTTGAAATTTGTTGATTCAAGGTTTTTTTTTTGGAATGGGTCGATGATCGTGGATGAATGTGTCCTTCCTTTTAGTAACTTAAAGTTATTGCCCAAAAAAATGAAAGAACAGAAGAATTTATTTTTTTAACATCAGATTAATTTATGCAACAAAGAAAAATAATTTATTTTCAGATTTTTTTGCCAAAGCAAACACCGCTACAGGAGAATTTAAGCCAAATTTATAATACAATGTTTACACTTTACTGAAACAATACCGGTATATAATTAGGGGAATACATGTAAGTTTATAAGAAAATACTGCAATTTTCAGTGAAAAAGGAGTTCATTTTACGTGCATGCAGAAATTGGGGATATGTGAAATTGTCGTTGTTGAAATAATGGATTTATTTGCCCATATTATAGCAGAGAAAAAAATTATATTGTAATATTTGTATTTGATTTTGTCATATTTTATCACAGACTTTAGAAGCTAAGAAGCCTTCCAAATAGTTTTAGATAAAAATGAGTTATATTTAAATTAAAAAAAAAATACTAAGACAAATGAATTACCCCCCCCCCCTTTGTAACATATTGGAGGTGGTGGTGGTAACATTTTATATCCCCCTCATTTTAACCCCCAAGAAAACTATTTCAGATCATTATATTTTTCCTGCCATATATCGATGAGACGACAGACGAACAGACTGACACACAAAGGTAAATCAGTATGCCCTCCTCTTCTTCTTAGTGGTGGTATAATAATTCGTAATGAAAGTAACAGCACAAGA